>JBAIAC010000567.1:0-151118 GCA_037349315.1 Chelydra serpentina
CCCCGCCAACCCCCCGGGGCCCGCCGCCATCTTACCTTAGCACCGGGAGACGTTGCGGGGCCCCGCCCCCGACACTGGGCGACGTTGCATCGGCATCGGGTCGGGGGCGGGGCCCCGCAACGTCACCCGGCGTCGGGGGCAGGGTCCCGCAACATCACCCGGCGTCGGGGGCGGGCCCGGTGTCGGGGGCCTGCCCCCGACGCTGGGCATGAGCTCCCATCGGCGCCACAGGAAGTCGGTGCCTGTGAGCTCAGGTGGTAACTTGGGGATTTCTCATGACAGCAGCCTCCTCTGTTCTGTTCCACCCCCTTCATAGAATCATAGAATAGCAGGGTTGGAAGGGACCTTAGTAGGTCATCTAGTCCAACCCCCTGCTCAAAGCAGGACCAATCCCCAATTTTTGCCCCAGATCCCCAAATGGCCCCCTCAAGGATTGAACTCACAACCTGGGTTTAGCAGGCCAATGCTCAAACCACTGAGCTATCTCTCTCCCCCTCTGTAGATTCTAAGCTCTGTAATGACACCTTACAAGAGACCTTTTGCACGAAGCACATTCCAGTTACGTTATATTAACCCTTATATAGCTTTGGCACAAGGCGGGAATCTTTTGTCTCTCTGGGCCCCCACCCCTCCTTCTAAACGGAAAAGCACCAGGTTTAAGATGGATTCCAGTACCAGGTGACACGGTCACATGTCCTGGAGACCCCACGCCAAACCGTCATTCTTCCCAGCTGGACTCAGGGAGGTTTGCAAGTAAACAGAGCCATTTACAACCAATTGTCCTAGTTGATGGGAGCCAAACCAGCATTAATGGCCCTCACTTTGCATAATTACAATAGGACCTCAGTGTTCTATTTCATATTTCTAGTTTCAGATACAAGAATGATACATCCATAGGAATGGGATGACCACACTCTGTAGATTATAAGCTCTGTAATGACACCTTACAAGAGACCTTTTGCACGAAGCACGTTCCAGGTCCGTTATATTCACTCTCATTAGCATATTTCCATAGAATCATATGGCGTGAAACGTCACCAGCCTCAGCAGCGCCTCCCCCTGGTCCGGCTGGGGCTGGGCTGAGCAGCTGGCCTGGCCCTGGGTGAATGGATGGGAAGCCGACACCCGACCCCAGGCTGAGCCGAATGGCAGGCTGGGGAGTGGATGGGGGGCTGACAACCGGCTGCTTTGCCCAGAGGTGAAGCAGCTTCTCTCCTCCACGTGGCTTCCTCATGGCAGGGGGGGGGGTGGCATTTCCCCTGGCCTGACCCCACACCAGGCTCACCCCTGCCCAGGGAGCGGAAGGGCAGCCAGAGACTCGGGCCCCCTTCGCTTCCTCTCTGGCCTCAGCCCAGCTGTTTACAGGGGAAGCGGCTCCCTCCTGGGAGGCTGCGGTTTGCTCCAGGGCTACGCAGAGGGTCGGGGGGGGGTGGGGGAGAGAGAGGAGGTGTATGGGGATAGATAGATAGATAGATAGATAGATAGATAGATAGATAGATAGATAGATAGATAGATAGATAGATAGATAGATAGATAGATAGATAGTGTACAGGGATGGATGGAGGGGTGTGGGGGGGATGGATGGATAGATGGAAGGGTGTTTATGGAGAAGGATAAATGGATAGAGGAGTGTTATGGGGGTGTGTACAGGGATGGAGGGAAGGATGGAGGGGTACGCACAGGGATGGCGGGATGGATGTGGATGGGGATGGATGGACGGATAGGTAGAGGGGTGTACACAGGGGTGGATGGAGGGGTGTGGGGGGGATGGATGGATAGATGGAAGGATAAATGGATAGAGGAGTGTTATGGGGATGGAAGGAAGAAGGGGTGTGTACAGGGATGGAGGGAAGGATGGAGGGGTACGTACAGGGATGGCGGGATGGATGTGGATGGGGATGGATGGACGGATAGGTAGAGGGGTGTACACAGGGGTGGATGGAAGGGTGTGGGGGGGATGGATGGATAGATGGAAGGATAAATGGATAGAGGAGTGTTATGGGGATGGAAGGAAGAAGGGGTGTGTACAGGGATGGAGGGAAGGATGGAGGGGTACGCACAGGGATGGCGGGATGGATGTGGATGGGGATGGATGGACGGATAGGTAGAGGGGTGTACACAGGGGTGGATGGAGGGGTGCGTGGGGATGGAGGGTTAGATAGAGGAGTGTGTATAGTGAGGGAGGGAGGGGTGAGGACTTGGAGGGATGGGGTGGGGCCCTAGGGATCGCTGAGCTAGTGTGGATCTGGAGAGGGGAGGGGAAGGGGGCCCCCGGCGCAGCCCATGCCCCCTGGTAGCGATACCCGGACACCTGGGGAGAGAGGGGCAGCGCTGGGAGCTCTACACCCCAGCTCTGTGCCAATGGCTGGGTGTGAGCAGCTTAGCTAGTTCCCCGCCGCTCCCCCCCCTGCCCCCCCCCCCCCCCCGTGACAGCCGGCTTTGACAGCCCCAGATGGGTTCCTGGGCTGGGGGGTGGCAGCACCCCCTGCTTCCCAGGGAGCCGAGCCCTGAGCCCCCCCCCCCCCCCCAGCCCTGCTCTTTCTGTGTCTCCCGGCCTGTTGTGGGCACGGTGGCCGCTGCCTGGGACACAGGAAAGCGCCGACACCACAGGCTCCGGCCTGGCTTCCTTCTGGGTAAACAAACCCCTGGGAGCCAGGGCAGCCTGCGGGGGGGGGGGGGGGGGGGGAGGGGGGGGAGGAGAGGCACCCCGGACACCTGGGTTCACATGGGGCAGTCCTCGCAGGCTTGGACTGGGTGGGGTGGGGGGCATCCCGGACACCGGGGTCCCCATGGAGCAGGCCTCCCACACTGGGATGGGGGGGACACCCCCAGACACCTGGGTCCCCCCTGGAACAGGACAGAAGCCCTACAACTGGGAGATGGGGAAACAGAACCACCACCCAGCTGAGCCCCTGCTCACCCAAGGCTGTTTGAGGTGCTTTTCGCCCAGTTAAGCTCTAAGGGTATTAACCCTTCGCTTGCCGGGTTCCATTCCAGCCCCTCCCCCACAGGCTCCCGAAGGCCAGGCTCTGTGCCCCTCCGGATGCTGGGCCTGGCACAGGGATGGGTAGGGGTGAAACAGCCACTGGACCTTGGCAGGCTTCTGGACCCAGCACGTTCATTTCACATGCATACCCCCATGCCACTCACAAGGATCCCCTCGCCCGCAGCCAGGAGGCCTCTGCCGTTGGAGCTGAAGGAGGGACTCCACCCCGCAGGAGCAGTAGTAGGCTCTTATCCTCCCTGTGCGCCAGGCATTAGTGTCAGGCCTGGCCAGCATGTGCTGGGTGCATGACGGGAGCAAAGGCCATGGGGGCAGGGCAGGAGTGGGACAGGCAGAGATGCAGGAGCCAGTGGCAGTCGGCTTCTCAGGGCTGCAAGTTCCTGGCCCAAGGCCAGGCCACCTGCCTGGGCCTGCAGAGAGCACCCGACACAGCAGCAGAGGGTGCGTGTGAGCTGTTCACTCTGAACCCTAACAATGGCAGAACATCCTCAGTGTTCATCCAGGGCCAGGTGCTGGGGATGGGGCTTGTAGTTGCGGCCGCAGCTAGAGTAAAGTGCCACCCTCGCACCCAGACCCTGTGTCATGCGAGCCAGTGACTGTGTGAAGGGGCCGCACACTGGGTCTAGCCCCTGTCCCTTCCCCCTGCTGGGGCCAGGGGAAATGCTGGGGGCCTGACACCTCCAAAGGCAGCAGGCTGGGCCCAGGACTGGGCGCTGGCAAGGGCACTAGCATGGAGCCGAGGGCTCTTCACCCTGAGGCAGCGAACGGGAGCACGTCAAGGGCTCCTGTCCACAGCCTCCTGTCGGCTTCACTGGGCACGAGCCGCAGCAGTGGGGCCCTGGCACCGGCCCAGCCCAGCGCGGGCTGGAGCAACAGGCCAGTTCCTGCCACCGGGGCGGAGGGGGGCTGTTTTCTGTCCCTGTCTGACCCCCCCCTTGCTGAGGCTGAGGGTGCTCAGAGATGGGGGGAGGACCTTCATTAGCATCCCCCCGGGACTCACAGCCTGGGCTGCTCCCCTCCAGCACCTGACAGACCAAAGGGAGATGGGGGCCCAGGGGTTGGGAGGCGTGAGGAGCCGGGGAAGCAGAGTGGCACTGCAGCATCTTGCCCTGGAGAGCTGGGTGAGACTCAGGTCACGGATGGTTGTTTGCAAAGAAGTTAAGAACACAAACCACAGACCAAACTGGCGTTGGTGTCCGTCTCCTCTCATAGACTCAGACTCATAGACTTTAAGGTCAGAAGGGACCATTATGATCATCTAGTCTGACCTCCTGCACAAGGCAGGCCACAGAATCTCACCCACCCACTCCTGGAATAATCCTCTCACCTATGTCTCAGCTATTGAAGTCCTCAAATCATGGTTTAAAGACTTCAAGATGCAGAGAATCCTCCAGTAAGTGACCCGTGCCCCATGCTGCAGAGGAAGGCAAAAAACCTCCAGGGCCTCTGCCGATCTACCCTGGAGGAAAATTCCTTCCCGACCCCAAATATGGCGATCAGCTGAACCCCGAGCATGTGGGCAAGACTCACCAGCCAGACTCTCAGGTCTGGACTAGCAGGGGGCAGCAGGTCAGAAGTGAGGGGCACTGGCAGAGCTGGGGAATGGGGGAGTCCAGGCCTGGAGAAGCAGGGGGCTGCGGGTCAGGAGTGAGGGGCACCAGCAGAGCCAGGGTGGAAGCTGTTGTTTTGCCCCCGTCTCTGGCTGCTGCTCCCCGCCTCTCCCATAACTAGGCTCCCAGCCTGGCACCGCCCTCAGCCAGGCCCCCTGGCTTAGAACGGCCTGGATCCCGGCAGGACCATGCACCAGGGTTCATTCGGGTCCCTGGGAGCAGAGCCCTGGGGCGGCACAGGGAGGGTGGCACAGGGGGTGGGATCAGTTCTGGCCTGTGCCCAGCACCCAGCCAGTTGGGCAAGTCTCCAGCCAGGTATGTCCAGACTGCCTGGAGACGCAGCAGGCTGAAATCCCCAGAGCCCCCCTCCAGCACCCCCTGCTCCCCCCTGAACTGGGATCCCCAGAGCCCCCCTCCAGTGCCCCCCACTGAGATTGGCTCCCCAGAGACCCCCTCCAGTGCCCCCTCCCCCCCTGAGCTGGGCTCCCGAGAGACCCCCTCCAGCACCCCCTCCTCCCCCCCTGAGCAGGGCTCCCCAGACCCCCTCCAGTGTCCCCAAGCTGGGATCCCAGCAGGGCCCCATAACCATGGCCGTCTTGGCCCAGCGGGGGGTGGGGGTTTGCCCCTCCCCAGGAACCTTCAGGTCTCTGCTGCCCTCTAGTGTTCAGGGCGGGGCGGGGCCGGCTGCTGCAGCCTCCCTGTGAGCTGGGGTGGGGGTGGGCAGACAACTGTGGGCCTGTGTTGGGGGGGGGGGGGGGGCGCACACTTGCAGGGCTGTGCCTGGGGGTCACACACCTGCGGGCCTGTATCTGGGGCAGGCACACACCACGTTTGGCCCTGTGCGGGAGGGGGGTGTTGCACAGACGGGGCCATGTCATCATCCAGCATCTCTCCCCCCCGCCCCCCATGGTCCTGTCCTGCCTAGTGGAGCCAGCCTGCCGTGTCCCTCCCACTTCAAGCTAAGACCCGTCGTGTGGGGACCCCACTGCCCTTGTGTCGGGGTCTATCTGCTCGCGGAAATGGAGCGAACCCCCCACCCCCGAGGTCCTTTCCAGCCCTGGCACCGTCCTCCCGCCCACCCCGTCTCTCTGTCCCTCAAGTGCCCCCCCCCCCACCCCACCCCACCCCACAGACTCAAGCCAGGCAGGAGACAGCAGCGCCCTCTAGTGACCAGAGTCCTGAGTGCAGCGCCCAGCCCAGCCCCTGCTGCCAGGACAGTCAGGCCCGGGACCTGCCCAGTGCCCCAGGCAGGCTGGCACCGGCCAGGGCTGGGCTGGGCGGCTCAGCGGGCACAGGGACACAGTGGCCTCTAGAGGACGCTTCCAGCTGGATGTTTCTCTGATCTTCCCTCTGGGACTGCCGGGAATTGAGGCCCGGAGACTTATCCAGGGCCCACAGGCAGGGCAGGGGTAAGCCGGGAATAGAACCCAGGTGTCCGGGGCCTAAGCCCTCGCGTCCTGCCTCCAACCCTTCCCCCCTCTCCTCAGCCCCGTGGCTGTATTTTGCTTGGGTGAGGAAACTCATCTGGGCTGCCCCTGGTGCTCTCAGCACCCCGGGGGTCACCCGGTCGGAGCCGGCCTGTCTGTCTTCTCCCTTCACCCAGGGCCGCTCCTGCAAAGGAGGGTTCAAAACGGGGATCGGGGCTATTTTTGCATCGGTCTGACAGAGTTCCATGGCCTGGGGGGTGGATTTCTCTGTGTGGTTCCTTTAGCAAGGTCAGGCAGAGCCCCCTCCCCCCCCCCCGGCCCTGCTGGGGGCCCCAGGGAGCTCTCAGGGACAGGCACTGACAGCGCTGGGGGCAGAGGGCGCTGTAATAGCAGCTCTTCGGCAGTGCGTTCCAGCCATTGATCTCAAAGCACTTTCCAAAGAAGGTCAGTATCCTGCTCTCCATTGTACAGCTGGGGAAACTGAGGCAGGGCGCGGGGGCGTGACTTGTCAAAGGTCACCCCACAGGCCAGCGGCAGAGCCAGGAACAGCGCCCAGCTCGCCTGCGTCCCAGGTCAGGTCTCTATCCACTAGGACACGCTGCCTGGCTGGAAACACACACACCCCACCCCGGTGCCAGCCCTCATGCTCCCGGCCCCAGTGTGTCACCAGCACCTGCCGCACAGCGGCTGGACAGGCCCCGGCCCTTTGGAACGATCCCCTTTAGGAGTCTCTACTCAGGCCACGAATGACCCCCCAGCATGGGGCAGGAGTCATGGGTCCTTTAGCTCTGCCTAGGAGCCCTCTGCTGGGTCCCCTAGTGCAGCGGTTCTCAACCAGGGGTGGGGGCCACAAGCAGGGTTTGGGGGGGCTGCCAAGCAGGGCCAGTGTTAGACTTGCTGGGGCCCAGGGCAGAAAGCTGAACCCTCGCAGTGTGAGGCTGAGGCCCGGGGCTCCCTGCCCTGCCACCTGGGGCTGAAGCCGAAGCCTGAGCAACGTCGCTTTGTGGGGATCCCTGTGGCATGGGACCCTGGGCAATTGCCCCTAATGCCGGCCCTGGCTTTTCTATGCAGAACCAGCTGGGCCATGGACTTTTTATAGCGTGTTGGGGGGGCTGCAGAAAGAAAAAGGTTGAGAACCCCTGCCCTAGTGAGTGCCCCGCTGCGCTCCGGCCCCCTGCCCCCGGATTGGGGGGAGGGATAGCTCAGTGGTTTGAGCATTGGCCTGCTAAACCCAGGGTTGTGAGTTCAATCCTTGAGGGGGCCATTTAGGGATCTGGGGCAAAATTGGGGATTGGTCCTGCTTTGAGCAGGGGGTTGGACTAGATGACCTCCTAAGGTCCCTTCCAACCCTGATATTCTATGATTCTATGATGATCCCTGCTCGGCTGCTTGGACTCCAGATCCCGAGCCACACCACCCTGGGATGGGCCGTCCCCGTGTCACTTTGTGTCCCGTTTCATAGAGTCCCAGGCCAGAAGGGCCCGTTGGGCTCAGCTCATCTGGCCCCCTGTATCACCCAGGCCCCGCAACGACTTCTCAGGCCGATCTGTTAGAAAAACATCCCATCTTCATTTGCAAATGGCCAGTGACGGAGAATCCAGCCACCCACTGGCTGTTTTCCCAACGGTTCCCTGCTCTAAACCCACCCACGCTGCTCCCGGCACAGACACCGCGTCTCCCGGAGCGTGCGGTTCCTCTTCTCCCCAAGGCAGCAGGGGCTGGGGCAAACCCAAAGGGCAGCCGGGCACCCCGTCGCCGCTGACACACACAGGGTGGGGAAGGGCCCACGGAGAAAGGCCCGCGGCTCACGTGTTCTGGGGCAGCCAGATCACACCCACGGTGAAGGGTGAGGCAGAGAGACACCTGACTGGCGGCTGAATTGGCAGCGCCGGTTCCGTGCAGCCGGGATGGACACACAGTGTCTCCGTGCAGGGCTCCTACCTCCCCTGGGCTCCCTTGTGGCCACAGCTCACACTTTAGGAGCCTACCGACGCGCCGCTGGGCACCCACAAAACCGCTGCTCGGGTGCCGCTGAGCCCTGGAGGCAGCTAAAGTCCCCCTGGCCCCAAAGTTTCCACCATAAGCGTCCCCACAGGGCCTCAATCGCAGCGGCTGGGCAGGGGCTCAGCTAGGTAAGTCCTGGCAGCTCGGTGCCTGACGCACCCATGGGGGTTTCACCCCCCCTAGACATTGCCCTGTCAGCCTCACCCGGGGGCCCAAGTCCTAGGTGGGCTTAGGGCACGTCTGATCCTGCCCCACCCAGCAGGAGGAGGAGGAGGAGATGGTGCCATGTGACCATGGGGCTGGGGCATTCGCCCAGCGGGTGGGAGGTCCAGAGTCAATTCCTTTCCTGGCGGGAGGCAGGGCTTGCCCGGGTCCCCTGCTACCCAGGAGAGTGCTGGGCCCCGGGTGCCGCAGGCCTGCCGTCTCTCCCGTGCCAGCTGTGCCGGGAGCAGGCAGTGCCGGGCCCCTGGTGAAAAGCCCTAATGAGGGGAGCACCAGCTGCACTTGGAGGGCAGGGCTTAGGCCACACCCCCTCTCCTGGGTCTCTCCCATTGGTTGGCGCAGGCAGATCCCATTGGCTGGCATCTCTCTCCCCATGGATTGCACCCAAGTCCCCCTGGCCAGTCCCACCCAAAGGAGCCTGGGAGCTGAGCTCGGCCCCTTGCTGGACAGCTGCTAACCCAGACAACAATCAGCTGGTGGGAAAGAGCTGCTGAGTTTAAACACATCAACAGGAAGCCGAGGCACTTGCAGCTGTGGACACTGTTCACCCCGTCGCGGGTGACGCAACGGGCCGGTGTCTGCGGAGAACAATGGGTTGTTGTCTGACTCTGCAGCCAACCGGACCAGGAGGGCGAGAGCACCTATGCTAGCTCCCAGTCCCTTCTGCCCTTAGAAATCCAGACTCTGGGGGAGCTGCCGAACTGGGGAGACCGTGAGTTCAAATCTCACCCCAACGCCTGTAAGTGAGACCTCCGCAGACGTCACACCTTGTTCTTACCAGCCATGGCCAGGAACCTTGGCAAGTACAAGCCACCGACCCTCACTTTACACACAGAACAATGAGGTTACACAAAATCACTCCAGGTGCAGTTGAGGCTAGAATCTGGGGGGTGGGGGGCAGAGCCTGGTTCACGCAGTGGTCAGGTCACCCAGCGGCGCCTCGTGCCCACCCAGAACGTGGAGAGGGGCTAAACTTAACCCTCCGAAATCCAGGAAATACAACGTCCCGTCCCCCAATACACCTTGAACTCTGCCCCCAGAGATAGCATCAGCCGCTGGGAATGGGTCAGGAAGCGGGAAGGTGCCATAATAAGTAGGCACGAGACAGGACGAAGAATGTGCCATTGTTCGTGTGGTGTTGTGGCGTAATCCCTCTGCCAAGCGTTGGGTTCAAATGTCTGGGGCGCCTCTTAAAATTCACACAGACCCTGGCTCCAACCCTGTGGGCAAGGGTGGAATGTTTGTAATATTTTTCTTATGTGTGACTCAGTTTACCCACCCATGTGGCATTGCTACTCACTGGGTGGGAAGGGACTGAGTACAGTGGACTGTCAGATCCATCGTAGTTAAGTTTCAGACCAGTTTTCTATTTAAAGCTTGAATCCTGTAAGTGCTCAAAAAGCCATACAGTTACTCAGATTGCCTTGAAATTTGGTGTGCCGCCTCATGGGCAGTGATCCAAGTTTGGGGTTGTTTCACCAACGGGTTCCTGAGATACAGCCCTCTAGAGGTGCACGACTTTTACCAATGGGTTTGTGCCCATGGATACGGATCAACGTGTTATATTCATGGTGCGCACCCAGAGAAGTGAGACACAAACCTCAGTGCTCTGGCTGCAAGGTTGCAACGTGACACAGTAGCTTAGCCAGGGTGGGAACAGGGGGAGCAGCCGCTCCCCCTGTGAGCAGAAGCGGCGCCTTAAAAAGCGCCGCCCGAGCCCCGCTGTCGGAGCTCCGGCGGCGCTTTAAACGGCCTGGGACTCCCCGCAGCGGCTGGAGCCCCGGGCCCTTTAAATCACCGCTGGGGAAGCCGGTACGGTTCGGCATGGCATACTGGCTCTTGCCGGTACACCGTACCGGACCATACCAGCTTACTTTCACCTCTGGACCCACCGCCAAAGACCCGGAGTGCCGCCGGGTGAGTACAGGGGGAGCCTGGGGAGGGGCCTTTTTATAGCGCTGCTCCCCCTGTGCTCTGGACCTGCCTACGCTACTGACGTGACATGAATTAATTTCTTCGAATTCGGAAGGATAAAGGACCAAAACCAGGGGGAGACAAAACAGGCTGCTCCCTAAGGCAGAGAGGCCCAACTCTCCCCACTCCCCTTACTCTAGGCTGGCCCTCTGCAGACCAGCTGCTGCTAGACCTTGATCACAGACTTCGATATAGAGCTGGGAAGAACCCCACACCCTGCAGGGGCCAGGAAAACCCTGAGGCGTTACAGTGATAGGTCGCTATTTGACTACAGGTTTCAATTTGCCTCACATCTCCCCTGTAAATTCCTCAGTTAACTAGCACCATTTATGAAAATCCCAAGTTCAGCAGCTTTATGGGAGCTCTGCGATTTCGCTGCAATCGGTGGTTGCTGCCAGGGAGAGAAACTGACACCTGCTCTCTGGCTGCTGTTCCTTAGCCGTACTGTGTTGATCTCCCCATGCAAATCCCTCCCCTCCCTCAGCCACCTCCTCTGGCCCACAAAACCTGCCACCATCTGTATTAGCTTCAGGGGCTGCCTCCCACAGCCCTCGCTTGGGCCCGGTAACAGCTGATCGATGGGCCTTTTCATTGTCTCCCCTTTGACCTCCCCACCTCGCCCCGCTCCTGGCATTTCTGGCCAACCTAGGAGGTGCCTGTGGTCGGGTTTTCACTGCAGGGTCCTCTCAGGATGTCTGGTAAGGCGATCAGATCCGGTAGGTGACTGGTGTCTTTAAAACAACTCGCTGGAGTCTGCGGAGCGCTGGGACAGGGACTTGGCAATGCAGGGTCCCCCAGCACTCTGTCTGGTGCGCCTCTCGGTGTCCGCGCCCAGTGGTCTGCTAGCCTGGCTGACGCGGCCGGCCAAGTGCCTCTGGAAAGCCTCGGAAATCAGTGGTGGGCATCCTTGGAAACAATCTCCCAGGCGTCCCAGGGGTGGAAAACCTGCTGTGAAGAGAGGTCGCCCTCACGTGCCCAGCTTCCGGCCACGGAGAATAAGCAGCAACCCCGACTAAGTGCGTTTGCTTCTTCGGGCCTGCAAAGTCGCTGGGACATCCTAGCCCACTGCCCCGGCTGTCGGGTGCCGTTTCTGGCACGTTGCAATGGCTCTTCCAGGAGTCCCACTGGCAGAAATAACTTCTGGCCGACTCCTTCATTGTCACTAGCCCGTGATGTTACCCGCACAAAATTCTCTGTTACTCACACACTCTAGGGGCACCCACCTTTACCCAGTTCCTAGGCACCCACCCTCACCCTTCTGTGGGCTCAGGCGTAACCTTACGCGCTAGGGCCCCATATGCTTGCACCATCGAGCCGAGGTGGCCTCTTCCCCCGGGGCCTTCTGGAACATGTGTCAGCAAATGGGGGTGAGCGCAGACAGCTCCCGGGACATGTGGGGATAAATCCAGAGCCCCCAGGCAGCTGTCCCCCCACCTCCTCTCCAGGGGCGGCGACTTGTATGGGCCTGTGGTGCCCGAGCTCCAGCAAATCCAGAGCCCGGGGTCTGTGTATGTGTGGGGGGAGGACTTGGACCCGTGCTGGGCACCACCAAAAATTATACAAACCTGCCGCCCCTGCTCCTCTCCCCTAGCTCGCCGCTCCGGGGCTCCCCTAAGTAGGGATCCTGGCTGCAGATCTGCACGTCTGCCACCAGGGGGCAGCCTGTACCCATTTCTGCTGCGGAGCGGGCTGCTGGTACCCAACGGGTAGGGGAAAAGTGACTGGGTGGGTCAGAACCAGTGCCCTGGGGACGTGCGGGTCTGGGTCCGACCCACTCGTCCATATCATCATAATCAGAATATCAGGGTTGGAAGGGACCTTAGGAGGTCATCTAGTCCAACCTGCTACTCAAAGCAGGACCAACCCCAATTTTTGCCCCAGGTCCCTAAATGGCCCCCTCAGGGATTGAACTCTCAACCCTGGGTTTAGCAGGCCAATGCTCCGACCACTGAGCTATCTCTCCCCACATGGGTCCAGGGTCCCATCTCCAGGCCAGATGCCCATGATGGCAAAGAAAGAGCCTGTGAGTACTGGGACTTGCAGAAAGCAGGGCCCCTCCCCCCATTTCCCTGGGGGTTCACCCCACCCAGCCCTGGTGTTTCCCCGCATGCTCAGCGCCCCCAGCCAGGCACGTGGTGCAGGATGTGAGGCCCTGGCTTCGCCCTCTGGACACTGACACCTTCCAGGCCCCTGTCTGAGGAGAGCAGGGGGTAGATAAATCTCTGCATTAAGCATCTTCACATGACTTTGTATTATGCCTCTTCATATAACCTTGTATTAAGCCTATCCACATAGATCCTCTCTTCTCAGATAACTCTGCATCAAGTCCTTTGATAGAGGAACTTTGTATCAGATCCTTGTATATGTAAGCGGGGGAATAGTCCCGCTATTGTGGGGAACTTTCCTCGTCTCTGCACTACCCCCGTGAAATGGGCTAGCGGAAGGATCTCAGTCCTCGCTCCCACCTCCTTTACCCCAGAGGCCTCCCTGCCCTCGAGGACTCCCCTTGTACTCTCCTGTCTGGCAGAGTCCTCGTAACCCCAACAAGGCTGGGCCCAGGATTCCTGGGGGGCTCGACCCCCAACCTTGCTGTGGTCACCTAGGTCAGGGGCTAGGGTGTCCCCACTCCGGGGTACTCTCTCTGAACAGGAAGATTCCCTGACCCACTGATCACTGCATACAATTCAAAGCAAATGCAAATTATTTAATTAACAATTAATTTATAACAGGAATAAGGAAAAATGGGAAAGGCTAATGAAAACACATCACCCCGCTCTGTTGCAGGGACCATAACAGTGTCTCTGCAACGTCAGGGCAGGTCAGTCTGTTCCTGTGTAAGTCCCAGGCTCCTTCTCAGGCCCTGGCTGTGCTGCAGGGACGCTGTGGTTTGGACACTTGCTCCGGCGGTGGCCACACGCTCGCAGGCTCTGGGTGGCAGGACCCTTCTTCCCAGCGCCGCCCCCGCCCTGCCAGGGTTTAGATCCCCCTGCAAGTCTGGCCTGCAGGGCCCCTTGGCTGAGGCGTCTCCCTGCGCTGGGCCCACTGCCCAGGGTCCCCCTCGCTCTCCCTAGCTGCTCACCACACCCGGCTCCGGACTGCTCCAGCCCCAGCTCCACCGCTCTGCCTCAGCTCCAGCTCCTCTGCCTCAGCACGGCTGCTGCTGCTGCTCTGCCTCCAGCTGCCTGGGCGGCTGCCCTGGCCCCTCTGGCTCGGGCTGCTGCAGCTTCTCCCCCAGGGCAGGTCTGTGTCGCTGGGCTGCACCTCTGCTCCCAGGGCAGGTCTGTGTCTCTGGGCTGCTTTTCTGGCCCCTCCGGATCTGGCCCAGCTCAGCTCAGATCTGGCCTCTGCCCTCTCCTCAGCTCGGCCCCACTCACTCTGACTCAGGCAACTTCAGCTCACACAGAGGACGGGATTCACCCTGACCTCCTGACTCCCTGATTCGCCTGCCCGCCCTGTCAATCAGAGCTGACCTGGAGCATTGGCCTCTCCCCATTGCCCCTGAGAGCTCTGAATGTTAGTAAGGGGATAACAGTCCCCTTACATATAGAAACTTTGTATTGAGCCTTGGGATAATGTTATAGCCCCTAAGGAAGGAGTGTCAAACACGCAGCCCGGCCCGCGGAGTTATTTCCTGCGGCCCGCCATAGCGCTGACTCCACTGGCAGCCAAACTCCAAACATTACTCAGTGCTTATATTTTATTAAAACCCCTCTTTGCATTACAGTGTTTAAAAAGTTAATACATTGACTTTTAACAGAATACTATATTACTCTTCATTTTTGACTATACTTTTGTATCATTGTATGAAAAGGTTTCAGTGATGAGGCCCTCGGGCCAATTTACTAGTTCTCATGTGGCCCTCGTGGTGATTTGAGTTTGAGATCTCTGCCCTAAGGATAGTTAAAGTAGAAGAAAAATGTCTTTTCGCTAGGAGTAGAATAAGATCTTCCCCGCTTTGAATCAATTGCCCTGTTGAATGAATGAGGCACAGAGGAGTAAGGCGTGGAAGACAGGCACCTCCAGACAGCTGCAACAGTTGGAGAGGGGATGGAAGCCGGACCCAGGAACAATAAAACTTGTCAAGTGGGCTCACTAAAGAAGATCAGACATATTGACGGCCTTGGGGGTTAGAAGCGAGCACCTTCTTTTGGGAACAGCCTCTTTGCAGCGTTGGGACAACCCCCAGAGGGAAGCAGCACAAAGGACCAACGAACACAGACCCAGATTTTGAATGTGGGATAGATTTGCATGAGAGGGAAGCTGCTATCAATGTGAGGCGTCTGGCAGAGGACCACGGGTCTCGTCTTGTCACCATCGGTCCGGATCGGCAGAAGCCCGGCTCCACCCCTCCCTCATCTAACGCACCTGGTCAGTGAAGTTAAGGGGAGCAACTAGCTGGTAACAACAAGATGGAGTGTGCTTGTGTATGTGTGTGCATGAGTGCAATATATATATATCATATGCATATGATACAGTGTTGATTGATACATGTATTACCAATAAATGTGGTGCTTTGCCTTGTTCCCCCAGAGCAGATCCTGTGCAGTACTTTGAGTACAACAAGGTGCCCAGCCTGGCTGGCTCTGGATTCAGAGAGGTCAACGCCAGCTTGCGACAGCCCCGCACAGGTCTCAGCAGCATCCCTCTGCCTGTCCGGCCAGGACGCCTGACCACCCATCGGATCCAATCCAACATTGCAAGGAGCCCTCGGCAGCGGCGGGCAGAACCCCATGGGTTTGGGGGGAAATTGCAAAACGGAAAGGAAGAAAATGAGGGACATGCGGAGCCCCAGCCATCTGAGTAGCTGATCCACCACCTCAGGCTGCTCTGCCATTGTCTTTAGCAGTGGGGCCCACACAGGGTCCCCTGAGGACCTGCCCTGGGCTATGGGGGTCCCTCCCTTGAGCCAGGCCCAGAACGTGCTTCTGCCCCATGGAGGATGCCATCACGTTCTCCACGTGGTGCCCCAGGCGCAGTGTGCGAGGCTGTACAAGGCACATGGGAGGTCAGGACCCGGTAACACCAGAAAGGAAAGGGGGCTGGGATACTCGGTAATGCGCCAGAAGGGTCCTTCGGGGAACCACTGACCTAGAGCTCAGAAAACTGGCCCCTGGCCTCATTAAGGCCTCCCAGCATCAGGGCTGGCTCCAGGCACCAGCTTTCCAAGCTGGTGCTTGGGGCTGCATCGAGAATGGGGTAGTTTGAGTCCCACGGCAGCAATTTGGGGACAGGTCCGCCGCTCTTCCTGCTGCGGGACTCGGACCGCCGCCCCATTCTCACCCGCCGCAGTCTGCTGTCTGGTTACCCTATGGGTAAGGCTGCTGCAGTCAGGGTTTGGCTTTTTAATAACACCCTGCCCCTGCAGAACCTCCTGGGTGCTGCCCCCAGAGGTGCCAGCCCTGGGCTCAGCCTGGCTGGAGCTAGGTGAGCCCAGTTCTTGCTCTGAGGCAGCCTGGAGCCCCCTGGAGCAGGAGGCAGGGCTCAGGCAGGCAGTTGGTTATGGGGACCCTGCTGCAGCACCCAGGTCCTGCACCCTGAGCCGGAAGGCAAGGTGGACCCCTCCCTTGGCAGGGGAGCTGGAGCTTCTCTCAGTGAAGCCACTAGGAGATGGAGGTGGGGCCAGCCCACTGCCCCCCTTCCCTGTAAGGAGAGGGAGGAGCAGGGACGGGGCTGGGAGACCTCCCGCAGGAAGCCGACTGTACCTGTGGGTACAAGGGCCGGACCCCAGCCCTGGGCCACAAATGCACCGGGCCCAGCCAAGCCCCTGGGCCACCCTAGAATCTCAGGGTTGGACGGGACCTTAGGAGGTCATCTAGTCCAACCCCCTGCTCAAAGCAGGACCAAGCCCCAATTTTTTGCCCCAATCGGCCCCCTCAAGGATTGAACTCACAACCCTGGGTTTAGCAGGCCGATGCTCAAACCACTGAGCTATCCCATCCCCCCACCCCTACAACAGGCAGGGAAGGGCTCGGGGCACAGCCCCAGGCCCTGCTAAGGGGCTCAACTGCCCAGGTTGCACCACCCCGAGGGTCCCTCCCTGCTGAGCCCAGGCTTCGGGATACTCTCCCTGGCCCTAGCACCACCGCGTGGCCCCTGCCAACATGGGTGGGGGAAGGTGAGTGCTAGCAGCTAGGGGGAGGACCAAAGCTCAGAGGAAGCCTGTGACCCCTGAGAGAAGGGGCAGGTGCTCTCTCCCCCCTCCCCCCAGCCACAGGGGAGCTGCTACCATCCATCACCCTGGAAACCACCGCAGGGGCTCTCAGGGCGGGGGCCCCTGCCCCGTGGGTGAAAGGCACTGAGGGGAGGAGCAAGCCAAACAGACCCGGGTGAATAAAACCGGTGCATGTTCAAAGCTGTTTTTATTGGCCATTTTGCAGATGAGTCAGCGCAGGCTGGGAGGGGCGCTGGGCATTGCCACAGGCCCCCCCCCCCCCAGCCGCCCAATAAACACAAGTCACAAAATACAGCACAGGAAAAATAATAATAAAAAAATTAAAAACTCTCCCCATCCCCCAGCGCTGTCCCAGACGCAAAACGCCGCAGCAACCCCACCCCAGCGCTCAGAACAAAGTTAAACACGGTCAAAGCTTGGTCACGGCACATTGCACGCGGCGGCTGGCACGGGGCGGGCCCCGGCGATAGAAGCAACACGGCTCTCCCGCTCGACCCACGGCGCGCTGGCGACGACGGGACGGACGGCACGGCCCAAAGCTTCAGCAGGTCTACATAGGCACAGGCGCTAGCTACAGGGGACGGCGGGGCAGCGTGCCCAGGGAGATCCCCGGTTCAGCCCTGGGAGCGGGGGGGGAAGAAAGAGAGCCAGCCATGCCAGTCTTCCCCCAGGAGGAGCAGCGGTGGCAGGCTGGGCACAGGCCCCGAGGAGTGGGAGGGACCCCGCCTCCTGGAGTGGCCACCCAGGGCTTAAAGCTGCCAGCAGGGATGGGCTTTAAGGCCTGTGTGAGGTCTCAGCCCCACAGGGCCTGCATTGGGGCGCAGGGGCACCTGGCCTCTTTCCCATGGCATCGTCAGGCCCATGCTGTTGCAGGCTTGGGAGCCAATGGAACATGGGGTTGCCATGGGAAGGGGGGGGCGGTCATGATGGCAGCAAAGAGCTCCCCAGGGGGTGTAATGAGGGGGGTAAAAGCCACCGGAAGGGAGGGCTCAGCCCCGGATGGGCCAGCTTTGGGCCGGAGGGGCTGCAGCCTGGGGATGGATGGGGGACGGGAGACACCACGTGCTCACAACAGCAGCGAAAGCAGGGGCTGTACAGGGGGCGGGGCCGTTCACAGTATCTCAGGGGGACGGATGGGCGCGAGGCCACCTCCTGGCATTGCACCCGCACTCTCCAGCTCCCCCACCGGGAAAGCCAAGCAAGGGCAGAGACCGAGGGGCAGGGCGGCTCGGACACCCGGGGCATCCAGGCCGAGCTCCCGCCCAGCCCAGGCCATGGGGCTCTGGCTCAGCCCTGCAGGGAGGGAGCCGGTGCCCCCCCCGGCCGTAGCCAGGGAGCTCCTCAGAGCAAGAGTGGAGGCAGCTGGGGATGGGCAGGGCCACAAGACGCAGAGTGGGTGGGTATTTTGGAAGAGAGTCAATGCAGGGGCGACAGGCCAGAGCAGCCCAATGGGGGAAGGGGGGAAAACCAACCCCCAGCCCGCTCCCCACAAGCTCCCATCCCTTGGTCAGCTGCTCACAGTAGGTGGTGGGGGAGGGGACGCCGCACAATCTGCTGCCCCCAGCCCCGCCAAAACTAGCACACAGACAGACGAGGCTCAGCCCCCGCGAGCCGGGCCCAGCTCCACAATCCATCCCGGCTCATAGCGGCGGTGCCAAAACTTCCTGCTCCTCCAGCCAGATTAAAACAAAGTCCCCAAAAGTGTCAGCAAGGGAGGGGGTGGGGAGGGGTCCCCCGCGCCGTCCCCTCAGTTAACTAATGGCACAGGGGCAGTGCGGATGCAGGCTGGGGGCTGTCAGTTTGCAGCGTGTCCCCCACACACACCCCGTTTGCATGTGCGGGTGTTATTGGCTTTGTTTGGTTTGTGTTTCACAAAGCGAGTAGCGAGGGAGAATTCAAGGAGTCCGAGGACTGGTCGCTGCTGCTGTTCCGCTGGTGTGTGGCTCCACAGGTAGATCCCTCTGGGTAGGTGAACACAAACGAAGACGTATATGAAGGGTTAACAGGGTACGGGTCGCTCAGCGGCTCACCATGTGTAAAGTAAGAACTAGAAAACGCTACCTCCGCTGGGCCCGCCGCGCCCGGCGCCGGCACGCCAAGGCTCTGCTGGTAGTGAAGGGGCACAGACGGGTAGGCAGCTGGCCCGAACGGGTCGTCCTTGACGGGCACCCCCAGAGAGCTCACCTCAGCCGACGGGCCGGGCTGGCCGCCCAGCTCGGGCATGTCCTCGTAAGGGATTTTGCAGCCCGGTTTGTGAGCCACGAGGACAAATTCCAGGCGCTCTTTCTCCTTCTGCAGCTCGGAGATCTCGGACTCCAGCCCTGCCTTCTCTTCCTCCAGCTGGTCTGTCTCCTGGAAGGAAGGGGGAGCCAGGGTCAGGACTACGGGCCCCCAAGCGATGCCAGCCTGGGAGTCCGCTCTACACGCACACAGCCCCCGCCCCGGGGGGTCAGCTCCCCTTTGCTATGGCCCCCAGCACCCCGATGCCCCAAGCCACCCCCTTGCAACGAACCCTCGGGCCGCAGAGCGCATTGCTACTGTAGACCCAGCGAACGTCAATTTCAGTCTCAGTAACCCCTCCTTCCGCCCCCCACCCCCCAACACACTATTACCCCCACCCCTGGCACAGCTCCCCTCCCCAGGGCTGGCACAAGCAGCAGGATGTGCCTGGCACTGGCAGTGCCACGCCTGCCACTTCAAGGGGCTGTTCTGCTTTATCAGGGAGACTGAGCTAAGGCCTTTTGGGAGGTAGCTGCCCTGGGGAACCTGGGCTGGTGCCCAGTGCACAGGGCCAGCTGGTCAGGCTCAGGAGCATCCTGGATGTCCTGCCTAGACTGTGCCCCCGCCCCCACCAAAGGGCCCTGGGAGACGCCCACCGTCCCCAGAAACACCCTGCCAGCCGCTGGCACCCAGACAGCTGCGGCTCCGGAACAGGGAGCCGGCACTGCTGTTCTGGGCACCAGCAGGGAGCTCCCTCGCCGCTGGCTCCACCATGCGCCCGTGCTGGGCGCGGTGTCAGAGCCACGGCCGGGGGCACAGGGAGCCCCGGGAAGGGGCCACGCGAGCACTCACCGCCTGGAGTCGGTCCGTCAGCTCCCGGCGCCGGTTCCGGCACTTGGCCGCTGCCAGTTTGTTCCTCTCCCTGCGGACGCGTCGCTTCTCCTCCTCCTCCGGCGTCAGCTGCAAGGACCAAGGGGGCTGGTCAGCCAGGGGCTCCGGCCCAGGGCCCTCCCCACCTACCCCCTCATGCAGCCCAGCCAGGCAGCCCAGCCCCACCCCTCCGTGTTCAGGGCCTCCCTCAGCCCCATGTGTTATGGGGAGCTCGGTCTTCCTGCCAGTGTAGTCTGTGGCCTCGATCCTGATCCCCCTCCCTTCCCCACACACCCTGGGGATTCCCATCTGGCTAGGAACCGCACCAAGTTCTCAGCTACTAGACCGCCACCGGGTGAGACCAGCGCTCGTTCCCAGTGGACCGGGGACCCCGTACCCACACCCCATTTGCTAAGGCCCTGCAGCCTGTGTCAGAACAGCAGGAAGCACTGGGTTATGCCAGCCGGGGGGAGGAGCCATAGGACTGTGGCTTGCGGGGCACAGCTGAGCCAGACTCCCAGCTCCCCGATGCAGCTCCCAGGCATCTCGCATTGGGACTGGCAGGCCCTCCCCCTTCCCCCATCATGCTGCCCCGTGCCCGCTCAGCCCTGCCATGCAGGCCGAGGAGGCGAGCTGGTGGCGTGGGTGCCCTACGTGGCTGGGTGCGGTTCCTACTAACCGGGCTCTCAGAGTCCAGGTTCCCAGCCTACAGGGGGCATCCAACAGGCAGGGGGCACGGGGAGGGGGGTAAGTGATGGAGTTAGTAACCTCATTGCTGATGCCCCAGAGGAAGTCCGACAGAAGAAGAATGTCCCCCAAGTCCGCCCAGCTCACCGTTTCCTCCCGTGTCCTCCGGGGCCGAGCCCGAGCCGAGCGGGACGACGGGGCGGCTTCTCCGGCTGTTGAGGGGCCAGCGCCGTAGGGGCCCATCCCTGGGGTGGAATAGCTGGTCCCGGGCAGGTCGTAGGGGTCCACCGCAGGTGGCGGCGGCGGCGGGTGAGACATCTGTTGGCCCTGAGGCTGCGACTGGGCCATGGAAGAGATCAGAGTGGGCTGGACCAACCACTGCAGGTCCTGGCTAGTCGTTATGGCGGTGACTGTGGGCACGAAGGATCCGGGCATCTCCCCGAGGCCACTGCACTCCTGAAACACAAGGACACAGACCGCGGTCAGGGGCTGGCCATGAGCATGGCAGGAACACGTCTCCCCAG
Organism: Chelydra serpentina; assembly: GCA_037349315.1. Lineage (NCBI taxonomy): Eukaryota > Metazoa > Chordata > Testudines > Chelydridae > Chelydra > Chelydra serpentina. The sequence goes on from JBAIAC010000567.1 coordinate 20,715, forward strand.
TCCCAGCCTGTGGCAACCAGCGCCCACTACCTCCAGCCTCCCAGAGACGGGGTGTTAGAGTCCCCCTCCACCCCAGTAAGCCAGAGGCCCCCTGGCCATGAGCCAGCAGGAAGAGCAACACACAATGCAGGGGGAAGGTGCACCCTAGCCCACATACAGGCCTGTCTGCCAGCCAGCACTTGTCACGACACACGGTCAGGTCTAACACGGTGCCCAAAGCCGTGCAGTAGGTTTCACGTTCCTCTGCCCTCAGGGTGGCTGCCCCAGAGACTTGCAGGCGCTGCCTAAACTCTGCACTGTACAAACATCCCCCTGCTCTACCCTGGGGGTGTGCTGAATTCAATCACTGTGACCCATCCCACCCAGGAGAGCCAATGGGGGGCAGTTTAATGTGGGCACCAGGGCAGAAGGAACTGGGCTGGGACCCACCAGACCCATTCCATGCGGGCACCTTGAATCAGGTGTCCAGCTACCAAGCTAGAAGCAAATGGCTCCGTGCCCCTCACCAGCCCCCCCAACCACTAGGAGAGGACCCCTGTCCTACACAAGTAGCCCTGGCTCCTGAATGAGTTTATTGTAGGTTCCTAGACCCCCAGGCACCCCAGAGCAAGGGGCCCAGCTATAAATGGCTCTGCAGAGAAGGCAGGTCAGGCTCTGACAGAGCCGACTGTATTTTCGGCACGTTAGCTCCCCTCCCTTGTCTCAGAAGAGGGGCTTTGTGTGCCTGTCTCACACACAGGTGCTAGGAAGCAGCGGGGGCTGCTCTTTTTTTGGAGCAGAAGAAACCTTTATTTGCAGTTCCAGGCTTTGGTCTTTTTCAGGCCTCAGAGTGCCAGGGTCAACACAAGCCTAAAAATAACACTCCCGATTCTGCTGGGCGTATCTTTGGGATCTGCCGGTGGGATTCCCTCCCCAACCTGCGTCCTCGCAATAACCCAGCGATCCACGCCGTGGGCGAGGCGAGCCCATTGACTCCGAGAGTGGGACGGGAACAGGGAATGCTTAGAGACCTGACCCACGTCCCCCCACCCCACGACTGCAAGTTTTCTAGCCAGCTCCCTTCTGACTTTAGGGTGACCAGATGTCCTGATTTTATAGGGGCAGTCCCGATTTGGGGGTCTTTTTCTTACATAGGCTCCTATTACACCCCACCCCCGTCCCAATTTTTCACACTTGCTGTCTGGTGACCCTACTTCTGACAGGGGACAGGGCATTACCAGCTGCCCCCCTTTCCTGGTCCAAAGCCGCATCCGCGGGGAAAGGGGGGGGAGCTTCCTGGTGCCTGGGGTGTGCTGACCTGGGTGGTGAGCCCCCCGTCCTTCGGGAAAAGGGGGCTGTCCCAGCTGATGGCTCTGCCCCATGCCCGCTGGGGTCACTGACACCAGTGCAGGGGCAGAGAATCCTGGCCAGGGAGCCCCTTGTGCCCAGGAGATTCTGGGGGGGTTGGGGGGGGCCCACTCCATTGCTCGCCAGGCATTCTGGTCACTACAGCTTGGGGGCATCACTGACACCGCCCCCCCACCCAGCAACAAACAAGGGGTGAAGCCTGCGGCTCCCCCAGATCTATCACCAGCCAGCTGGGGGGGCCACTGGGGGGGCAGCCTCTCCCCTGGGGGAGCGGGGTGCCAGCACCCCCCACCCCCCGGGTTCGGCTGTGGGGATTATTATGGGCTGTACGGTGGGTCAGCTCTGGCTCCGCTTCTATTCCCCGCATGCTCCCCCCCCCAACGAGGAGGCGTGGCCTGCCAGGCCAATCAGCGGGCTCGGCTCCCCACCCGCCCCTTAGCAACGGGGGCGGCCCCCGCGTTCCAAAATAACCCGCGCGCCAGAGGGGGCGGAGGAAAGCGCCGTGCGTGCCTCACGGCAGCGCGGAGGGTTCCAGCGCGTCACACGTTACGCACAACCCCGCCCCCCCTCTCCCCACGTTCCACCCTCCCCCCGGGCCAGGCGCGTAAGGCGGGGGAGTTCGGAATGCGGACTGGAGAGGGGACAGGGCTTCCCCAGGACAGGTACCCCGCATCCCTGGGCACCTGGGGTACCATGTCTTGTCCACCCACCCCTGTACCATCGCTCCCGGTACCCCTCCCCCCCGAGTACCATACCCCCCCCGCATCGTTGGGCACCCCGGGTACCATGCCCCCCACATCCCTGGGTTCCCCTGGTACCATAGCTTCTCCACGCACGCACACCCCAGTATCATCGCCCCTGCATCCCTAGGTACCATGCTTCCCACACGCCTGGGTCCCCCGGGTACCACGGCTTCTCCACCTCCCCCCCCAAAAAAAGTATTCTCGCCCCCCGCATTAGTGGGCTCCATAGCCCCCTGCATCCCTGGTCCCCATTGCCAAGCCCCCCGTACCATCGCCCTCTGCATCCCTGGACCCCCCGGGTACCATGGCTTCTCAACCCCCAAGTATCATCGCCCCTCAGGTACCATCACCCCCTGAATACCATGTCCCCTCCATCCCTGGCCCCATCGCTACCCCAGGTACCATCCTCCCCCCTCCCCCCCCCACGCATCCCTTGGTACCCTGGCTACCATCCCCCCCCCCCCCCCCGCGCGCCCTACCAGCACCATCGCTCACCCGGACCTCCCGGGGGTACCCCCCCCCATCGGTCTGTACTATGTCACCGGACACCGTGGCAGTCATCCCACAACACCCCACCCCACCAGCAGCTTCCCCCAGGGACCCCCGCTCCCTTACCTGCGAGGCGGCGGCGCCCGTGGGGCTCCCGAAAGAATCCACCGAGGACAGGTACTGGGACTCGGCCGAAGGGGACGAGCTGCACCGGGAGGTGGAGTCGTAGTCTCCGGGGAAGCCCTGATACATCTCCCTGGGCACAGGGGAAGCCTGTGGCCACGCTGGGGGCGCCTGGAAGCCAAGGCTGGTGCAGGGGAGGCTGCGACCCCGGGGCAGGGGGGAGCCGGTTAGACGAGAAGCGAAGGGGCTGCAAAGTCCCGTTTGCGAGCGGCGGAGTCCGGCAGGCGCGGGGTGCGAGCCGCTCCGCGCCGGCGGGGCCGCGGGGCCCGGCGGTTCCCCCCTCTTCCTCCTTCACCGCCAAAGCAGCATCGGGGACAGGAGCTCCGCGGGCCGCGGCTCAGCAGCCCCCCTCCAGCTCCCTGCCGCTGGGCTCCGGCCGCGGAAGCTGCGCTGGGGCCGCGGGGAGACTCCCGGCTTCCGAGCCTCCTGCTCCACGCGCCTTCTCCCCTCAAAGCCGCATCCGCGGGGAAAGTGGGGGGGGTCCAAAAGCCCCTCCGCAGCTAGTGGGGTAACTTCAACACCAACCCCCCGAAATAATCCAGCAGCCCCCCCCAAGGTAGCACAATCCAGAGGCGATGCGGAGTCTTCGCAGGCCCGAGCCCCACAAAGCGGGGGTGTGTGGGGGGGTCGCTGGGGTCCCCTAGAGCCCTGTCCCGTGCAGGTAGCACCGTCTCCCCAATAGGCAGAGAAGCTCCGGCTCCCCTCGCAATTTATGAATGAACCACGCTCGGAGCCTCTCCGTATTTATACAAGAGGGGCCGGCCCCCTCCTGACGTAACCAGGAAGAGTCCTCCCCACGCCCCCAAAACCAGGCACAGGGGCCACCCCGGGGCCCCAAACTCAGCCTGTCGCTTACCCTGGCCTGCCTGGGGTCCCCCTGAGCTGCGCGCCCCGCTGCCCCCCGGGGAAAGGGGCGATCTTAGGGGCCAAAGGGGAGGGGATCCCTAGTCCCGCCCAGCTGGAGTTCCTGTGACGCATGTAGCCATATATGGGCTTGTCTTTGCTGTGTTTGTTTGGTATCCTAGCAGAGGACGTCAGAGGGAATCCCTTTCTCAGCGCCCGGGCTGGGGCTGCCGCTGCTGCCGAGCAGGGCCTGGTATTAATAGAAACTTTTACTATCGTTCTACAAATGGCCTCAACCAGCCGCCGCGCATCGCAGTAGGGGATCGGGGGGGGGGGGGGGGGGGAGAGCCCCTCCAGGGAGCACCGGCGGGGGGGTGGCAAGATCCCCCCTAGAGAACAACGATTAAATCAACTGCCCTGGGGGAAGCCCCTGCCCCCCCCCCTGCTTGAATTTAGCTCCATCGCCTCTCGGCCAGTCCCAGCTGCTGGCATTGGCTGTTCAGCCCTTAACCCACCCTCCTTCGGGAAGTTGACCAGTATTTTTTAAATCCTTAGTTTGGGGAATACTTCGTGCTTCTGGGATTGGCTTACGCAGGAGCCAGGGCCAGCTGTAGCCCTTTCCCTTTAAGAACGTCTGGGTCAAATCTACCCAGCTCTTCACACCCTCCTGGACTTTGGTGGAATTGCACAGAATACAACGGGTGGAGAATCTGGACAGATTTCACAGCACAATTCATAGAATCTCAGGGTTGGACGGGGCCTCAGGAGATCATCGAGTCCAACCCCTTGCTTAAAGCAGGGCCAATCCCCAATTAAATCATCCCACAGAGTTTTGCCCCATATCCCTAAATGGCCCCTTCAAGGGTTGAACTCACAACGCTGGGTTTAGCATGCTGTGACTTTCCTTTCTGATGTATCAGGCCACATTTGCCCCTCCCCCAAAATAGATATAGGAACAAATAGAGAGCATAGGTTAGGGCCGTGGTTCTCGTCCAGGGTCCAGGGCCCTCGAGTAGCTTTCAGGTCTGTCAAGCAATGTAGCTTGGGGGGGGGGGGGCCTATGGCATGTGGCCCCAGGCAATTGCCCTGCTTGTACCCCCTAACTCCAGCCCTGGCTTTTATAGGCAGAAAACCAGTTATTGTGGCACAGCTGGGCTGTGGAGTCTTTATAGCATGTTGGGGGAAGAGGGGGTGCCCAGAAAGAAAAAGGTTGAGAACCCCTGGGGCTAGGGCTCTGAGATGGAGGACTCAGGTTCTGTCTCCTCTCTGGAGGGCTGCATAACCCCGTGGTTAAAGCAAGGGAAAGTATCCTAGGTTCTGTTCTAGCTCTTCCCCAAATACATGGGGTGATGTAGAACAAGTCACTTCCTCTCTGCGCTTCGCTTTCTGTAGCTAGAGATGATACCACTAACAACTAGGGTAACCAGACAGCAAATGTGAAAAATCGGGACAGGGGGGGTAATAGGAGCCTATATAAGAAAAAGACCCCAAAATCGGGACTGTCCCCATAAAATCAGGACACCTGGTCAGGGATAGCTCAGTGGTTTGAGCATTGGCCTGCTAAACCCAGGGTTGTGAGTTCAATCCTTGAGGGGGCCATTTAGGGATCTGGGGCAAAAATTGGGGATTGGTCCTGCTTTGAGCAGGGGGTTGGACTAGATGACCTCCTAAGGTCCCTTCCAACCCTGAGATTCTATGATTCTATGAACCATCTACCTCCCCGGGGAGTTATGAGGCTTCATGTCCATGAAGAGCTCTGAGCCCTCAAGCTGGAGGGGGCTGTGGCCAGGCAGGGGACTGACTAGATCCCCTGAGGGCACAGGGAGAGTCCAGGCCATCTCCTGAGTGAGGAGTTACAAAGCTCTAGCTGGCATCGTTTTGAAGGCTCCAGCTGTTTGGTTTGGGGAGGCTGGTTAGGGAGAGTTTACAGGTGTCTCAGTTAGACCAATTAACACCTCACTCATCCTTTGAGTTTCTCCTCCTCAGCAGCTGCGGACCCTCCTGTGGCCAGCTGGAGCAAGGTAGCTGGCAGATGTTTAAACCCCCTCCCCTCCCCCCCTGCAGGGACAGCTGGCAAGTTATTCCAAGAGCATCTAGACAAACAGCAGCTGAATCCTGGCTCACTGTCTGCGGGCCGCTCGCCATGCCGCTAGGATTCCTCCCCGGTGCTTCCTGGCCTGTCTGTAATAAGATCCTGCTTTCGGCTGGGATTCCCCCCCGGCTCCAGCCTGGATCACAACACTAGTAAATATTTCAGGTTTCTAGGTCAGCAGGTCCTCGCGACTCTCCAGTACTATGGGCACGAAGCCGCAGTGTGGGGGGGTGGGTATTTCCCCTGGCTGGCTGGCTGTAAGGGGGTATCAGTGTGTTGTTGCCTGGGCCATTGTCCCAGCTTCATAAATACCTTTTTCCATACTGACTTTACCTGTCTGCTCAGGGGCAGCGTGGGGCCACTCAACCTAGATCGCAGGGCTCTGATGTGGTACGTTCTGCTCTCCCATTGCTATTCCCGGTCTTCCCAAAGCTGCCTTCGCCCCTGTGCTGCTCACACACCAGGCTCTGCCAAAGGGAAGAGATTGCACTAGTGGGGCCATGAGTCTCACTTATCCCAAGGAGAGATCCCACCTGAGCTTGCAGCCTGCGGCAGGCCGGGTGCATGATGATGGCCCAGCCCCATCACCGGCCGCGGGGGAGGCTCAGCATCTCTCAGAAGGAGGCTGATGACATTGCAGCCTGGGCTAGTAGACTGGCACCTGGGACTCCGGACTCCTGGGTTCCAGGCCTGACTCTGCTGCTCGGGGATCATGGGTAAGTTACTCCCGTCTCCCTCTTTTGTCTGTTTAGCTCTTTGGGACAGGGCCTGTCTGTCATTCTGTGTGTGCAATGGGACGTCCAGGCCCTACCGTAACGCCCCTAGCGAATGAGAATAAGTTTGGGAAGGGCTGAGGACTGCTCGAATGCTCTCCGCCGGGACGCTAATGAATCGCCCTGCGCAGCATTCAGAGGAGGGGTATTTTATGTACTGTTTTTCCTATTCCCTGGAGCCCCCCTCGAGAGGGGGGCAAAGGTCTCTGAATGGCTGGTGGGCTGCAGATGAGCATGGCAAGGAGAGGGGAACAAACATTTTGGGTTTAAAATAAGCTCATCCTCCCACTGCTTCGTGGCTGCTAATCTCCTGTTGGATCCGACACGCGCTTGTTTTTAACAGTTGCTCAACATCTGGTTAATATTTACTGACTCGATTCCACGGGTTGGCTGTTGCTCTCAGCCCTCTCGCCTCCCTCCTTGGCCTTGTCTCCCCCCCCCCACCCCCACCCCGCTTCACTCCTTGTGTGGGGGAACTAGGTCATGGGGCCAAGTTCACCCCAGTGGGATTCCCTTTGCCATGGATTTTAGGGCTTCCTAGCAAGAACGGTGGAAGCCAATCACAGAAGGACTCTTGAAACTCGCCTGGGGCTGGGCAAAGGGGCTCTCTGATCTCATGGGATCACAGGGGGCAGCCCAGGTAGGCAGCAGGTTCCTCAGCCTGCGTACTGCCTTCCCCCCAAGAGGCTCCAGCCATGTAGCAGTGGCTGCCGCCCATGACAGAATGGGAATATCCTGTCATACTTTGATGAGGCCTGTATGAGGGTTCACTGCAACTTGGCTGGGCTCTGGGCCGACCAGAATGGCCTGTGCTGTAGCCTTCAGTTCCCTGAGCTACCCTGAGGACTTCCTCAGCTGTGCTCCAGGTCGAGCTCAAGGGACAGGGAAGCTGCAGGGCTTACCCTGGAGGAAGAGCGAGACCCCTAGGGGGTGTGGCACACGGAAGGGTTCTTCCCGGAGCCTGGTCCAAAGCTGGAGCACGGCACCGAGCCGGCAGCACAGCCGTTTCAGGGGTCCTGCCCGGCAGCAGCTCCTCGAGGTGTGAGGCAAAGGGGCCTTAGACCTTAGCAGGGCAGTAGCTGCACCCTCTCCAAGAGCCCCCTTCCCTGCCCTAGCTGCTCCCTGGGCCCCAGCTGCAGAAATGGGCTAGGAGGGGCAGCCTGCCATGTGGGATCGCGCTTGTATGCAGGGCGAGGTTGGGGCAGGACTGGCTGCACTGGGCATGGATGTAGCCTGGCGAGTCCCTCAGGACAGGCCCATCTAGTGCAGGGCTCAGCCTCTCCTGGGTGGGGGGCTCCTTGGGACAAGAGGGAGCGTTGCCAGCTGGGAACCTAATCTGAGCACGGCGCCCTCTGAAGAAGGGTGGCTGTGATACACCTCCGCAGCCCCGGGCTGGGCATCAGCAGAGACTACAGCCCCCGCCCTCCCAGTGGGAGTCGGGCGCCCACAAGCCTTTGAGGATCTGGCCCTAGGTGTCCACTGGGGACTCCCCCGTTTCACTGGGAGTGCAAATGGGGGGAGTGCTCCTGCTGGGGGGGACGTGCGGGCCTGAAAAAAATGGGATGGGGAAACAGTGCTTCTTTCTAAGGGACTTGTCGGCACCCCGGCCTGGCACGGCACCCCAGCCTCTGAGCCGGGGCAGAGGGGGTGTTTGGAGACCGGCTCTGTGGTGCCCAAAGGCTCAGATCCTGGAGCAGGGATGAAAATCCGGGGCAGAGATGGGGGAAGCTGGAGGGCTAGGAGCTTCGGGGCTATGTTGTTCAGAGCTGGGGGGATAGGGGGTGTGCAGGGGGCAGAGCCAAGCAGCAGCCTTTTCCCTTGGATGCTGTGGGGCAGGCTCCCTGCTGTGCCAGCGAGGATTTTTCCCTGCATGAGCAGGGGTAGTAGGAACCTGCTTGGTGCCCCCGCAGGGGGACTCTCCCAGTGGGTCAGAAGGGAGCCCGTTCCCATCCCAGCAGCAGGGTGGTGTCTGGAGAGAGCCGGCTGAGCGTGACCACTGTTTACATTCTCCAGAGCATGGCTCATCACCACAGCAGGCCGCACACGGGAAGGATAGTGACAGCCGCAGACGTGCCAAGCTGTGGTTTGCAGCAAGGGACGGGACAGGGACTGGCGGGTAAGACGTGAATAATCCTGTAGTGGAGCCTCGCCCGGGACCCAAATAGAACCCCCGCCAGCTTGTCCCACTGTCTCAGCGATGGCAGACGGGACCCTGCCATGGCAGGTTATTCTGAGCAGCCTCCCCCACCCCCAGTACCACCCCACTGTCTGCCCAGGGCTGCTGCCTCATGCACCCATCACCAGTGAGGGGCTAATGGGCCAGCCAGGAAACCTGGGCAGTCCAGCTCTGACTTGTAGAGCCCCCTTGTCTGGGACCCCACATAGGCCTGTCTCCAGCCACGCTGCAGGGCTGGCAACATCTGGGGCAGAGGCTCCCCGCTCCAGGGCCACAGGACAGTGGGTTACCCACGTCCCCCATCTTCTCCGTGGTTGCCAGCCAACAGCGGGCTGCACCTCCTGAGCTGTTCTCATAGCAGGGCTCTCTGATGGGTCCCTGAGTGCAGCGCGCTCAGTGGGTCTCAGCCCAGTTCCCAGTGGGGCAGGGATCCACCTTACACACAGCTGGCACTGACTGGGCCCCTCGGTAGCAACTTCATCAGAGCAGCAAGGACAGAAGGGCCGAACATGGAGCTCCCCTTACCTGCCTCAGGGTGGCCCCTGCAGGCCCCAGCCTTGGGGCCCTCAGCAGGGCAGCCCGTGGGAGCATGTCCTGGCCGAGACCAGGGCATTCAGGGCTGTCATACCAGACCCTTTCATCCGCACCGGGAGATGCTCTGCAGGCCACTCAGCCTGACCCAGGCAATGGGCATCCCCCAAGTCCCACCCGCAGGGTGGGGGCGGGAGCAGCCAAGTGGGGCAGGGGTAACTTCAGGGTTTGTCACTGACAGGCCAATACCGGGGAGCCCAAAGGGCTTTAACCAGGAACACAGGGTTGAGGTCATGGGCAACGGGCCTGAACACTGGAGCTGGGGGAAAGCACCATGGCCAAGTGACACAGCCCAGGGCCGGGTGTGGTTCCCCGTGGGAGCTGAGCCCCAGCTCAGAGTGAGCTGTAGCCAGAAGCAGGAACCCAGAGGCATGGGCAGCCCGCCCTGCGGGCACCCAGGGGAACCCTGGAGTGACTCACGGTGGTTCCGTCCCCAGCAGGCAGGCGGCCTGTGACAGAAACAAGCGCTGTGAGGTTAGAACAGGAAAGGCCAAGCCACAGCGGTGTCTGGAGAGAGCAGCAGCCAGATCCCGCCCCAAAGCCCCAACCCTCTGCAGACAGATGCTCTGCCCCATAGGGCTACAGCACCCCATTAGCCAGCTTCACCCCTTTTTATGGGTCCCCCTCACAAATCATTGTGTGGGGGGGGAAATCAGCAGGTACCCACAGATCCAATCTGCCTGCCCAGCTTCGTAGAATAGCAGGCTCGGCCTGATGCCCATGCAGCCCTGAGTCCACGGTGATGGGACAAACCCTCCCTGATGGTGTGTGGCGAGGGGGGTGGGCAGGACTTGAGTCAGTGGCCTCTGAGTGTGTATGTGGGGGGAGGGGTCTCACTGGTGATCCAAGAGTCCTGACTCTCAATCCCCTCCTCTACCCACCAAACCTCCCCTGCTTCCACAGCCAGGGACTGAACCCAGGAGTCCTGACACCCAGCCCCCCTTCCTCTACCCACCAAACCTTCCCCGCTTCCACAGCCAGGGACTGAACCCAGGAGTCCTGACACCCAGCCCCCCTTCCTCTACCCACCGAACCTCCCCTGCTTCCACTGCCAGGAACTGAACCCAGGAGTCCTGACACCCAGCCCCCCTTCCTCTACCCACCAAACCTTCCCTGCTTCCACAGCCAGGGACTGAACCCAGGACTGCTGACACCCAGCCCCCTTTCCTCTACCCACTGCCCCCACCCTTTCACTGCCAGGGACTGAACCCAGGAGTCCTGACACCCAGCCTCCCTTCTTCTACCCACTGGCCCTCCCCATCCTTTCACTGCCAGGGACTGAACCCAGGAGTCCTGACACCCAGCCCCCTTTCCTCTACCCACTGCCCCCACCCTTTCACTGCCAGGGACTGAACCCAGGAGTCCTGACACCCAGCCTCCCTTCTTCTACCCACTGGCCCTCCCCATCCTTTCACTGCCAGGGACTGAACCCAGGAGTCCTGACACCCAGCCCTCTTTCCTCTACCCACTGGGCCTCCCCCCCTTCCACAGCCAGGAACTGAACCCAGGAGTCCTAACTCCCCCCAGCCCTGTCTAGAACAAGAGCACTCAGCCACATCCCCTCCCCGTGGGCTGTATTTTGCCTCGTCACGCACGTGTCTGCTCCCGTCCTTGCTTGCAGGGGGCCATGGGCTGGGCGGCGTGGGGTGGGGGGGCGGGTTCTGCTGTGTTTGGGTTCCTGGCGCTGACTCACTCAGGGCGCAGTGACGGAGGGGGTGACCCGGGCTTGGGGCAGCCGGGGCGTGCGCTGGCTGGCGAGGGGGAACCCCGGGTTCAGCCGGGGCCCTCCACCGTTGACTCAGGTTGTGAGTCAGCCGCAGGGCTCGCTGGCAGAGACGCAGCGTGGCCGGGGGCAGGAATGCCGCGGCGGCTGACAGCTCGCTGATGTCACTGGCCAGGTATGTTCGCTGCCATGCCACTCCGCTGACTCATGCCTGCGAGGCCGGCGCTGGGCTCCCGCCTGCCGTGGCAGCCCCAGGCAGGCAGCGAGACCTAGACTAGTGGTTAGAGCAGGGGGCTGGGAGCCAGGACGCCTGGTTCTAGCCCCAGCCCTGGGAGGGGAGTGGGGTCTAGTGGTTAGAGCAGGAAGCTGAAAGGACTCCTGGGTTCAGTTTCAACCCCCGGGGCAGAAGTGGTGCTTAGTGGTTAGAGCTGGGGAGGCGTCAGGACGCCTGGGTTCTATCCCTGGCTCTGGGAGGAGAGTGGGGCTTAGTGGCTAGAGATGGGGAGGCGTCAGGACGCCTGGGTTCTATCCCTGGCTCTGGGAGGAGAGTGGGGCTTAGTGGTTAGAGCAGGAAGTTGTCAGGTTCATTTACAACCCTGGGGTTTACTGGTTAAAGCAGGGGGATGAGGTGGGCTGCGAAGCAGGATTCTTGGGTTCTATTTTCCCCCCTCCGGGAAGGGAGTGGGATGCAGTGGTTAGCGCAGGACTAATCTCTATGGTGTCTAGGTTCTATCCCTGACTCACTGCGTGTCAGTCTTCGTCTCTGCCTCAGTTTCCCCTGTGTGTTGACCGGCGCTTTTCCTACAAAGCAGCCTGCACTGCCCAGTTCTCCAGTGGCCCACAGCCCCCCTTTCCGGCGCACACACCGAGCTCCCACCGCCGGGAGCAAGGGGCGCTGTCCGGGGCAGAGCCCTCGGAAGGAATCGCCCCCTGTACGAGGGGCCTGGCTGGGATTATCCCACCCACCCAGCTCCGCTGCCAGGCACGTCGCATCGCGCTGTCACATGGGGGCTCCGGGCGCTCCCCAGGCCGGGAATCCGGAACTCAGCTCCGCAGGCTGCTGGGACACCGGGAGGCGGCCAGACCGGACCAGGCGGGGAGCTCAGCCGGGTTGCTGCCTGCGAGGTAGGCGTCGGGGATTCCCGGGCAGGGCTTTGCCGCCGGCCTGCCCCGGGCTCCCGGCGGGTGGAAGGCAGCTGGAGCGTGGCAAAGTGCGCTGAGTCCGGACACAGAGCGGGGGAGCAGCATGGGGGGCACTAGGACAGACGGATCGGGGGATTGGGACCGACGGACGGCGGGGAGGAAGGACCTGGGCCAGACAGAGTCCTGGGGGGAACGTGGGACGGGCAGCGCCTCCTGTGGGTGGGGGCACCCGGACAGACGGACGGACCCGCGTGGGGGAGGGCACCAGGATGTACGGTCCCCGGGGGCGGGCACAGGGACAGATGGACCTGGGGGGGGGGGGGGGCACCGGGATGTACGGTCCCCGGGGCGGGGGCACAGGGACAGATGGACCGGGGGGGGCACCGGGATATACGGTCCGGGGTGAGGGGAGGGGGCGGCTGTCCTCTCTGCCCCGATCTCCTTCCCCCGCTGTTGCCGCTTCCAGCTCCACGTGCAGCCGCCGGCCCGTCCAGAACAAACAACCCGCCCGTCGCCGTGGAAACGGCGTTCCATCCCCGCGTACGTCACCACGTCCGGCGTTCGTTTGTTTACGTTGCGCAGCAACCGCGCTGCCCTGGCAACGGGAGGGGAGGGGGCGGGGCCTCCCCGCGCTGGGCTGGCGGGAGCTGTCTTGGGGCCCGCCCCAGACGCCGCGGTTCGCCCAGCGCCGGCCCCGACGGGAGGGGGGATAGCGGGGTCCCGGGTGGGGGCAGATGCTGGTTGTGTAGCGGGATGGCAGGGGTCGATGGGGGCTGGGGGGGGGGCAATGCAGAAGGGGCCTGGCTGGGGGCATAACACGGGGGGCAGGGAACAGGGGTCGATGGGGGGCATAACACGGGGGGGCAGGGAGCAGAGGTTGATGGGGGGCATAACGGGGTGGCAGGGAGCAGGGGTCGATGGGGGAGGCATAACACGGGGGGGCAGGGAGCAGGGGTCGATAGGGGGCATAACACGGGGGGGCAGGGAGCAGGGGTCGATAGGGGGCATAACACGGGGGGCAGGGAGCAGGGGTCGATAGGGGGCATAACACGGGGGGGCAGGGAGCAGGGGTCGATAGGGGGCATAACACGGGGGGGCAGGGAGCAGGGGTCGATAGGGGGCATAACACGGGGGCAGGGAGCAGGGGTCGATGGGGGCACATAACACGGGGGGCAGGGAGCAGAGGTCGATGAGGGGGCATAACACGTGGGTCAGGGAGCAGGGGTCGATGGGGGCGCATAACACGGGGGTCAGGGAGCAGGGGTCGATGGGGGCGCATAACATGGGGGGCAGGGAGCACAGGTCGATGAGGGGCATAACACGGGGGGCAGGGAGCAGGGGTCGATGGGGGGCATAACACGGGGGGCAGGGAGCAGGGGTCGATGCGGGCGCATAACGGGGGGGCAGGGAGCAGGGGTCGATGGGCATAACACGGGGGGCAGGGAGCAGGGGTCGATGGGGGGGGATAACACGGGGGGGGCAGGGAGCAGGGGTCGATGGGGGGGACAGTGCAGAAGGGGCCTGGCTGGGCGCATAACACAGGGGGAGCAGATGCAGGCCGCTCTCCCAGCCCGCCCCCAGGTGTTGTCTGGCTGTTTTGCGGCTGAGCTAGCACGGACTCAGGACAGTCCCTGACAGACCAGCTGATGGGGAGCCCTTCTTGCTGAGCACGCCTGGCCCAGGGCAGGTCCCTCTCCCTCTTGGGGTAACCACTCTGACAATTAGTGAGTCTGTAACTCACTCTGCAGGAGAGAGCGTCTCACTGTTAATGGCGACTTCCTGTCCTAAACCAGGCTCTCCATCCTCGCTTCCTGTCTTACATTGCTTTTGCTGTTAAACCTCAGGGCTAAGGGCAGCAGCATCTCAGTGCTGAGCAAGCACCCCCTTTACATACAAGCTGTAAAGTACTTTATTTGCGGGGTTGGAGCCCCCTCGGGATGGTGACAGTGACATATAAGACGTTCTCTCCCTTTTCCTCCCATCCCCACACAATCGAGATGCCACCCTGGGGAGATCAGCACCGCTGGGCCTGGAGCGTGCCGGGAGAGGGGCTGGGCTGGTCTCCCTTTGCGGGGCAGGTGCTCGGGAGGTTGGATGCAAGCTTCCGAATTCTCCGTTACTTCTCAGCTCAATGCTCCTCACTCTAGCTCTCCCTGTGGGCTGTTGCGGGGCTGGGGTGGTCCCTGCGGCTTAGGGGGTCTGAGCTCAGATGGCGTGGTGGATGCTACTCGCGGCACAGCCCCATGGCTGATCCCACCGAAGGGATGGTCCGAACTGCTGGCTTCCATGAGAGCAGGGCAGCCCCTCTCCAGCCCTCCCATCCCTGGCCCTGCTCCGTGCAACGCCTCGGGCGGCTCCAGTGCCCTGTGAAAGTGATCAGGAGACAGACTCACAGACTTGTCATGCCGCGATGGGGGCACCCAGCCGCCGGGGTCGGGTGAGCAGGTCCTGGTGCTTTGGCCCAGAGTTCTCTGGCTGGTAGGGGACAGCACGTTAATGCTAGGCGAGGTGGGAGCACCCTGTTGCCACCGAGTGGCATCCCCACACTCCGGTCTCGTGCTGGTTACCCCCAGGGCTTAGCCCTCTCTGTCCGGGCATTTATAACCCACGTGAAGTCCAGGTGCCTGGCGGTGCCTTCTGATCTTCTGAAGTTACTATGCGGCTCCTTGTATAGGCACCGACTCCGGGGCTGGAGCTAGAAGGGCCAACTTTCCAATGTGCCAGGAGGAGGGGGTGCTCACTGCTCAACCCCTGGCTCTGTCACAGGCCCTGGCCCCACTCCACCCCTTCCTGCCCCCTCCCCTGAGCCTGCCGTGTCCTCCCTCCACCCCAGAGCCTCCTGCATTTTTTTAAAGAGCCGGGAGAGTGGCGCAGTGGCAGCGTGATGGGCCCATAACCCAGAGATCGATGGTTCAAAGCCATCCTTTTTGGGGGGAGGGATAGCTCAGCGGTTTGAGCATTGGCCTGCTAAACCCAGGGTTGTGAGTTCAATCCTTGAGGGGGCCATTTGGGGATCTGGGGCAAAAATTGGGGATTGGTCCTGCTTTGAGCAGGGGGTTGGACTAGATGACCCACGAAGGTCCCTTCCAACCCTGATATTCTATGATTCTATGATCTGAGCTTGGCAGGGTAAGTGCAGGGGGATTGTGCCTTGGAGGAGCAGAGGACTTTGTGCACTAGGAGAAGGAGGCCAATCTAGGCCTAGAGAGCAGCTGTGTAACAGAACGGGTGGAGTGGGAGCAGTGACAGGCTGTGGGGTAGGGGGAGCACGGACAGGCTGGGGCATGAGGATCAGATGTTCTGGGGCAAAGCTGCCAAAACGCTCTGCCTGAGGGAGCTGTCCCATGGCATGAGGGCATGGCCCAGTTGGGCGCTGACGCAGAAACAACCCGGGCTTCTTTGTGGCACATCCTTGGAATGGCTGAATCTCGCATCATGTTGTCCCACCTGCCCCTGGAGTCCATCTGGCAGCTGTGACACTGCAGCCGGCGAAGTGCAGAGACTGGGGGTGATCCTGCGCCAGCCATCCCATGCTGATTCCAGTGTTGGAAGGGCTCCCAGAGTTCAAGGGGCTGCCACCCTGAGACCCGGGGAGGTGGGGCAGAAGGGGTGTTGCCATCTTATCCTGTGGAGTCTGATGGGCAGGGAGCTTGCAGAAGCCCTTGCAGGGCACTAAAAAAACCACTCTTCAGACCGGGTTTTAGCCCACAAAAGTTTATGCCCAAATACATTTGTTAGTCTCTAAGGTGCCACAAGGACTCCTCGTTGTTTTTCCTGATACAGACTAACACGGCTACCCCTCTGAAACTCTTCAGACAGCATCCCTTGGACTTGGGAAGTTCTCTGGCCTGTGTTAAAAAGGGGTCAGATGAGATGATCACAACGGGCCCTTCTGGCATGGGAATGTGTGAATTTAAAACCCCCAAGCAAAGCCCAGATTCAGCCCCACACCCATGTTCTCCGAAACGGCTTCTCTTTCCCCACGCTCAAAGTGTTATTTACTACACCGAAAGCTACCCATTCCATATGGAATAGCTCACCCCGCAGAGTTGTGCCCCTATTGTCCAGGGGCTGAGAGCTGCAGCCCCCTCTGGCTTATTAGAACTGGGGGTGCTTGAGCCCCCAAATGGAGCTTCTCCAAATCGCTGCCCTTTCTTGATGGTGTGGGGCTGCAGGTGTGACGGAGGGGTGTGTCCCCATGCCGAGTGACAGCACTCACTCCAGCCAACTCCCTTCCAGCCTTGGCTGTCTCTTAACCGGTGTGTTTGTGTGGGATTTCCCCATCTTTGCCCTGTTTCTGGGGTTTGGGTGTTTGCACCCAGGGGATCTAGTGGGTAAGGGACCCTCCATCGGGTGGGGGGGGTCATCACCTGCTTTCCCCACCCGATGATGCTTCCTCTGGCCCAGGGGTACATGAGGAGGCAGCCGGCAGCCCCATGGAGTCCCCCTGGTGATATCACCCCTTTGGGGTTATTACCTCTCTGCACCACACCTGGCCAGGAGTCCCCACGTAAGGAGTACCCAGGAGCAGTACATGGAGCCAGCTGGCCCTGGCTTGGTGACCTGGTGTCCTCCCCACGCTGTGCTTTGGTTTCCCCATGTGCGAAATAGGGATAATGATAGCGACCTCCTTTGCAAAGCGCTTTGAGATCTATGGATGAAAAGTGGCAGACAAGAGCTGGGTGTTATTAAGCCGCCTCCCTTCCCAGTCTGTGCTGCCACAGATGCAGTCAATGGGGGCATGTGAGCTCTCCCCCCCCCCCGCATTGTAAAAGGGGGTCACTGGTCGGGCGCTGTCTGTGCTGGAACCCCAGCTGCGGACCCTGCCCCCGCCACACCCACATGAGTCTGAAACAACCTGGCTCTGCTGACCTTTGAGGTGTGCTCTGCGGCCAATGCACTCATTGAGGGCAGTGGGTACCTTGCCAGTGAGTGGGGGCTGGTGGGGAAGGGGCTGACCTTTGGGCAGGAGGTGGGTTTGTCTCACTGGGGGTGGGTCAGCTTCAGGAGTTAGTTGGATTCCCTGTGGGCCCAGCTCAGCCGCACTAGGGAAAGTGGGTGTTAACAGCTCCCCAGCCAGAATGGATTTGCATTGGCTTTGCCCGGAGGGAGAGGGGGCCGTGGCTGTGCGAGGATGTGGGGAATCGGGCCCATGGCTGTTGTATCTGGTGTCAAAGGCCCCAAGAGCTTAGTCGAAAGTGCTCAAATAAAATTCCCTGTCTCTGTGTCTCCATCCAGGGCGATTTCTTCATTTAACCCTGCGCGGCTGGGACCTGTCACTGAATTGCTCCCGGGCAGAGCTACGGAACAAAGATCTGCCATGAGGGCAGGGGGCTGGACTCGATGACCTCTCGAGGTCCCTTCCAGCCCTAGAATCTCTGAATCTATTAATCTTTTCTAAAAGTAGGGCACGTAAAAAGGAGGCTCTTATTGTAGCGAGTCCTGCACCGGTCTGACCGCAGGAGCAGGGTCTGAGGGGCTCCAATCTCTGAAATTGAGCCCTCTCCCCAACAAGCTGTTCGAAGTTTGACGCTGTCTCCAAACCATGTGGAAACATTTTTTTTTTCTGATTTGCCTAAAAACTCCACCAGGGTTCGGGAGTTTGTGTACGTCCATCTTGTGAGCAGCTTTCCTTGCCTTTCCCAAACTGGTAGCAAACCACCTGCTCTGAGCCCAGATTCCCCACTCCCTGGGGTTTGGCAGCCCAGGCCTGGCTGCTCCCTGGGCTCCTCCCTGAGGGTTGCTCAGCCCACACCCTTGGCCCTCTCTACTGCCTCCCGGAGCCCGTTCCCAGCTGTATCAGTGCCTGCTAATGGTGGGAGAAGGGGAGGCCTGGTCCTGAGTTCCCTATCAAGAGGTTGTGTCGCCCTTAGCCCAGGAGCAAAAGGTGTTTCAGCATTGGGTGCAAGTCCAGTTTCTGCATTAGGGGTGTGTGGGTCTCTCTGGGTGTTTGGTTCTTTTGAACTAGTTTCCTCACTGCCCCCACTTCAGTGGGGCTACCCCACAGATCAGGTTGGCAGGGCGTGCTGTTGTGAGCGACAGGGTGTGGTGTCTGTGCACGTATGATTCTGTGCAGGTTACTGTGTGTGTCTCGCGCGTGTGAGTGTGCAGGAGTGTCAGGGTGACTGGCTGTGTTGTTGTGCATGAGGATGTGTGACTGTGTGTGTGTCGTTGCCTCTGCCTTTATGGGAATGTGTCAGTGGAACTGCAGTGTCCTGTGTGTGTGAGACTAGCGTGTGTGGTTGTGTGGTGCTGGTTTGTGTGTGGTGTGGGATAGGGTCATGGTGCAGGTTTGCAGGGGGGATGAAGAGACGTGTGGTTTGGGGCTGTGTTTGTGTGTTGTAGAATTACGTGTGTATCAGGATGTAATGTAGGGTATGTGCGGTTGTGTGGTGCAGTGTTGTGTGTGGTGTCGGGTTGTATATGTATGTTGTGCAGGTTTGTGTGTGTGTGTGTGTGTGCGTCGTGTATGGGACATGTGGTATGGTTATGTGTATAGTGCAGGTTTGCAGGGGTGCGGTTGTGTGTGTGGTGCGATATAGGGCTGTGGTGCAGGTTTTGGCCGTGTGACTTAGGGGTGTGTTTATGTGGTGTAGGCTTATGAATGGGTGTAGAGTTGTGTGTGGATTAGGGTGTGGGGTGTGGTGTACAGGGTGTGTGGCGTGGTTTTGTGTCTATGGGGTGGGTTTGTGTTGTGCATTGTTTGTATGGGAGGGTGGAGGTGCGGTTATGTGTGGTGTATGGTTGGGGGGAGGGTGCAGGGTTATGTGTGGTGTAGAGTGTGTACCGAGGTATGGTGTAGGGGACATGTGGCTGTGTGCTGTAGATTGAGGAAATGTGGGAGGTGGTAATGGTGTTGGATTGTGTATGTCTGTGGTGCAGGTTTGAGCGATGTGTGGGGGGCAGGTGTGGGGGCAGTTGCATGTGTGTATGTTTGGTGCAGGGGGGCAGTTGTGTGTGTGTGAGCGCGGTGCAGGGGGACAGTTGTGTGTGTGGTGTGGGGGGGCAGTTGTGTGAGCGCAGTGCGGGGGGGGCAGTTGTGTGTGTGGTGCAGGGGGCGCAGTTGTGTGCGCGGTGCGGGAGGCAGTTGTGTGTGTGCATGGTGCAAGGGGCAGTTGTGTGTGTAGTGGGCAGTTGTGTGTGCGCAGTGCGGGGGTGGGGTGCAGTTGTGTGTGTGGTGCAGGGTTGTGGGTGAAAGGTGACAGCCGTGCTGGAGTTGTGTACTCAGGGCTCCCTGCCAGGCCCCATTGCCAAGCCCAGCCTGGCCTCTCCCCGCTCAGCTGTGGGCTCTGGCCCGGCTCCAGGGGCCTGGCGCTCGGCCTGTGAACAACAGCCAGAAGGGAAGCTGAGGCTTGTTGCTAGGAGACAAATATTTAGATCTTACAAACTGGGGACGGGGGTGACCTGGCGACGGGGTTACCTGGGGTCTGCAGGCCGGGGTTGGGGGGCAGTGGAGAACTACAAGCTGGGGGGGTGTGTGAAGGGGTCTGGAGCAGGGGATGGGAGTGAGCTGGGGTCTGCAGGCTGGGGTTGGGGGGCAGTGGGGCCTATGGGCCAGGTGGCTCAAGGGGCCTGGAGAGGGGATGGGAGTGAGCTGGGGTCTGCAGGCCAGGGTTGGGGGGCAGAGGGGCCTACGGACTGGAGGAGTGAAGGGGCCTGGAGAGGGGATGAGAGTGAACTGGGGTCTGCAGGCCAGGGTTGGGGGGCAGTGGGGCCTACGGGCCAGGGAGCTGAAGGGGCCTGGAGAGGGGATGGGAGTGAACCAGGGTTGGCGGGCAGTGGGGCCTACAGGCTGGGGGAGTGAAGGGGCTGGAGGTGTGGGGTGACCAGGGACCTGCAAGCAGGGGTGGAGTGCCTGGAAGCTGTGGGTGCTGGGTGGGAGAGGTGCTTGTGGCCACTGTCATTTGGGGGGGGGGGGCAGGTGGGAGTAGATACGGGGTCAGGCCCTTGAACAAATTAAAATGTGGGCCCCATGCAGCACCCCTACCAGCCCGTCTCAGCTGTCTCCTGCCCCCCAAACCCTACACCCCTGTTCCCGTCAGGCTGGGGCGACCCTGGAGGCAGGGTGCTGGCAGAGGCTGGGTCAAGAGGGGCTCCCCCAGCCGGGCTGCCCACCACACCTGCCACGGCGGTGCAGGGTGGAAGTTTTGGGGAGCCAGGCTTCAGTCCCAGTCCTGCTGTTCCCTTGGTTCCTAGAGGGAATTCCTGGGGATTTCTTGGCTGCGGGGCTGCATTCTTCAGGGCTGGCTGCCTGGCCTGGGTCACGTGCGCGCCGCCCGCTTGCATAACCACCTGCTGGCAAGCTCTCAACCAGCCTTGTATTTGTTTGCTGCCTGGATGGGAGGCCCCGGTGGGTCGCTAAGGGACTTGCGTGGCCTTGGCTGCCGTGTCAAAATACTGCCTGGGCAGAGGGATCGCAAGGGCCTGCCCGCCAGAGCCTAGCCCCTCTCAGGCAGAGCCAGTGCTGGGGGGATGCAGGCCAAACCTAGCCCCCCAGCCAGAACGTAGGGTTGCCAACTTTCTAATTCCAGAAACCGAATTCCCTTGCCCCGCCCACTGCCCCTGCTCCCCACTCACTCCATCTCCCGTCCTTGTGTCGCTCGTTCTCCCCCACCCTCTCTCATGTGCTCATTTTCACGGCTAGGCTCAAACAGGCATATTTATTGTTTTGACAGAGTTCAAGTTTTATGTGTTACAGGACGCTAGAACTGGCAGCAAAATAGTCAAAAAGGGGGAATTTTTAAACAAACGAAGTTTTCACAAAGGTTTTCATGGTTCTTTCCCCTCCCCTCTTCCCATTTTTCGTAACCAGCTCTATGGTTTTTGTTCACTGACGTTCTTGTAATTTTATGTGTGGAATTAGGACCACACATGATCACAGCTGCAATGGGTCCATTAAATGCCCACTCCCGAAGCCCAAATACAGATTCATAGAGCACCACCACGGACATGCACCTGTCCAGATACCTATATAATTAAATCTGTAGAAACTGACTCCCACACCTACATACAGATACACACCTGTATTCATGTGTACACTTCCAGCATGCACTAACACACGTACTTCCACATTATTTAATATTACAATTGTTGTTTAGTGCCTAGAGACCCCAGTTAAGGTCAGGGCTCCAAGGTGCTGGACATACACATAAAAAGAGAGAGTCTGTAAGAGAGAGTTTATAATGTAGCTAGACAAAGGTGAGGAGAAATGTATGATACATCAGCTCTTCTGCAATTACTAGTCAACAACATTCAGTTTTTGAGAAAGAATACATTGCTTTCAGAGTTCCCTTCTCTTTTAAAAACTTGTTATGAAATGAATACACACGTATTTTATGTCATCAATTTTTGTGTGTGCAAGCCAGCGAAAGGACTAAAAGTCAAAGAGGCTGCAAATTTTATTCACACAGGTATACACACATGCGGCAATACACGTACCTCCCTACACAAAGACACACAATCTCTTACACACATACAGGGATGCAGTGAGAAGGATGGAGAGTGTGGGGGGGTTGGGGCAGGACGGGGAGGGATGCAGAAGGGGGATGGGGGCATAGAGGGTTGGGACAGGGAGGGATGCAGTGACGGGATGATGGGGAGTGCGGGTAGGGGGCAGGACAGCACACGGAAACACCCCCCTCCCCGGCAGCCCCTAAGGCTAGGAGCCAAACATGCCGGTTGCTTCCGGACCTGAGAGCCGCGCGGGCCAGAAAACTAGCAGGGAGCCTGCCAGCCCCACTGCAGCACCATGAACAGACATTCAACAGCTGACCGGAGCCGTCGGGATCCCTTTTCGACCGGGTGTTCCAGTCCAAAACCGGACAACGGGTCGCCCTACCAGAACCAGAGCTGGGCTTTGGGCTGAGCCGAGCCCCCAGCAAAACCAGAGCTTGGATTCAGGCAGAACCACCCCCCTGAGATCCCTGCCCCCCCCCCGACCTCTGGGGGGTTTGGAACGTGGCTCCCGGTTTCACGGCTTGAGCCCCTCTGCTGAAACCAAAGATAAAGGGGGTGTTGAGGCTGGGAACTAGTCACTCTTATTCCGGGATAGTGTGTCCCCACAGGGAGTTAGAGCGAGAGTGGGAGAGTGACTCCGCTATTGCTACGCCGCTCGACTGCCCTGTCCACGAGCCCTGAACCTGGTGACGGAGGAGCCCCGGCGAGCAAGCGCTGACGAGCCTGCAGGCTGGATGGCTCGCTCTGGTTCGCGGATTTGTGAATTTCGCCAGCTCCTCCGTCATCTTCCTGGGGGAAGCGGTTTCACTTCTCCACGCTGGCAGCTCAGCGGGATGGATGCAGGCACCAGCCGCATGCCACCGCCGAGGGTAGGTCAAGCACACGGCCGGGCCGCAAAGGCTGGGGGACGTGGCGAGCCCTCGCCGGGCGGGGTCATGGGCCAGGCAGGGACTGGACTGGTAAGGAACTTGGGGCACGGACAGGGGAACATCACACTCCAGAGTCTCAGTGTTCATGGAGCAGCTGCTGGGCCAGGCAATTCCAAAGTGATTCTGGAAACCTGCCCTGAAGCTGCAGGTTGCAGGGCCGGACACCGGCTCCCACTGGCTTCCATTCCTGTGACATCCGGCTCAGCCACAGCTCCATGGGCTCAGGGGGTGCATGTGGGGGGCTCCCTGGCCTGGGTTATGCAGGAACTTGGTCTCTTCTGGTCTTAAAGTCTATGGACCCATACAGTAGTGGTGCCAGCGTCTTTGCCGCCATAGGCGGCGGCTCTGGGAGAAGCTTCCGCCGAAATGCCGCCGAGGACCCCGGCAGCTGAAGAAGGTAAGAAATGCCGCCCCCCGAATCCTGGCGCCCTAGGCGACTGCCTAGGGTCGCCTAGTGGTAGTGCCGGCCCTGGACCTATATTGGACCTGCGGGTGCTCAGTGTACCTGGAAACCAAGGGGGTCTCAAGTTTCCCCTCCCCAATGGAGGTAGTGGCCACTTCTGAATTTTGCCGGCACAATCCAGCCCTTTAGGTTATGAAGAAAATCTTGAAGACATGACCAGGGCATAACTGATGCACCAACCTCTGCCTGCCCTGAGTCTGCACACAGCTGGCACGATAGCTCTGGAGGGGAAGCTGCCCCCTGCAGCTCATGCAGCGTTCACTCTGGAGCCTAATAATGACGGCATTGCTCTTAATCATGTTAACTCTTTCGATGCTGCTCACAGCATGAGAGAGCGAGGATCGCGTTATCAATCAGCGACGAATGGTGTCTCATTGTGGTGCCTTGCGTGGGCAGGGTATAGGACACCACTGCTTTATTGTCCTGTGTGTGAGGCAGAGTCTAGCCAGCCGTGTCTGTAGATCAGTGCTGCCCGTGACCCATTTCTCATTAGGCCCGAAAGCTCCAGGCTGCACTGATTTGCAGGGCTTTTTAAGGCAAAATCTTGCTGAGGTTTAGAGGTAAGAATTGTTTCTCATCTGGGTTTATAAACCAGATTCCCTGTGTAACCCCTTTGGGGTTTAGAGAGCATGGCCCCTTTAAGTCTTTTTCCTAATGGGGGGGGGGAGCAGTGAGAAAAAGGAGGGAAACTCCAGGGGAAGGTCTGCAGCTGGGGAGAGAGAGAGACTGCAGTCTGGAGGCCCTCGGAGGAGAAGCAGAGAGAACCTGCCTGAAGCCCGAGAAGGACAGGGCGGCTGATTGGGGACACCCCAGGACAGGAGCCAGGAGGAGCACTGTGCCAGGGGGGCATTGCCCGAGAAGGACAGGGCGGCTGATCGGGGACACCCCAGGACAGGAGCCAGGAGGAGCACTGTGCCAGGGGGGGCATTGCCCGAGAAGGACAGGCTGGAGATGGACCCAGGATCTGTATCACTGCTGCCCAGAGCTGCATGGGGCTGGGAGCACTGGGGCTGGTGACTCTGCACTGGGAACAAGGAGGGAGGCTGTAGCTAGTTAAGTGGGGAGGGGGTCGCTCTGGGTGGCTTTGCAGAGAGCGGCAGAAGAGGGCACTGGAGGGGTTAGTTGGGGAAAGTTCACTGGTGCCGAAGATTGACCAGGAGCACCCAAGACTCACCCCTGGACGGGAACTTTGCTCAGGACTCCTGCACTCTGTGTGCAGACACATTGCTCTGTGTCTGCCCTTTCCGCCTGTGCTACCACTGGGCCTGGGGGGGCCTTGGTTTGGATGCAACCCTGTTTTACTGCTCCCCCTATATCTCCCCTTGTTGTTTTTTCTTCTCTCATCCCTCTGTAAATAAATATTTCCCTTTCTTCTATCCATTGTACTTTTCCTGTGTTCACTCTGGGGGTTTGGAACAGGTGCCCCTGGGGTGGAAGGGACTTTTCCTGCTGCATCCCCGCACGTGTCATAGAATCATAGAATATCAGGGTTGGAAGGGACCTTAGGAGGTCATCTAGTCCAACCCCCTGCTCAAAGCAGGACCAATCCCCAATTTTTGCCCCAGATCCCTAAATGGCCCCCTCAAGGATTGAACTCACAACCCTGGGTTTAGCAGGCCAATGCTCAAACCACTGAGCTATCCCTCCCCCCCAAGTGTGCTTTCTCTTGGCCAGAGCTGCCTGCAGAGCAGACTCCATCTTGGCCACGGGGGCGCTAAAGCTACACCTGGGATTCTCGGCAAACAAAGCTGGGAGCCTCTCCCTGCCTGGGCTCCATGGTGGCCCGTGTTTGGGGCAGTACATGCCCAGCTCATTGGAGCCTGCACAGTGGGTGTGACATACCACCAGCCCAGGTCTGGGAGAGGCAGACAGGAAAGTGGGGTGGCCTGTGGGGGAGACACAGCAGTGCCCAGGGAGGGGAGACGAGGAAAAGGGGATGGAGAGGTGCTACTAGGATGGCCCAGAGAGCCCCCTCCAATCCCCAAAGGGCTGGGAGTGGGGGGGGATGGGAGGGGCTCCGACTGATTTGTCTCTGTCCCCTGGCCGGGGATGCACAGAAGCCGAGTTTGCTCCCCAGAGCCTGATTTGGGGAGCCAGTTTAAAGGGAACAGGTAGAAGGGGGGCAGCTGGGTGCTGCTCTGCCAGCTACTGGAAAACCCTGGGATAAGAAACGGGGTCACCAAGCTGGGCTCTGTGAACTCTTGAGCACGCTCATAGTGCTGAAGAGCTGAAGGATGGGGGAGGAAGGGCTTTGAACTGAGAGCCAGGACTCCTGGGTTCTATCCCCAGCCGTGGGAGGGGAGTGGGATCTAGTGGTTAGAGCAGGGGGGCTGGGAGACAGGACTCCTGGGTTCTATCCCCAGCCGTGGGAGGGGAGAGGGATCTAGTGGTTAGAGCAGGGGGGCTGGGAGACAGGACTCCTGGGTTCTATCCCCAGCCGTGGGAGGGGAGTGGGATCTAGTGGTTAGAGCAGGGGGGCTGGGAGACAGGACTCCTGGGTTCTATCCCCAGCCATGGGAGGGGAGTGGTGTCTAGTGGTTAGAGCAGGGGGGCTGGGAGACAGGACTCCTGGGTTCTATCCCCAGCCAGGGGAGGGGAGTGGTGTCTAGTGATTAGAGCAGGGGGGCTGGGAGCCAGGACTCCTGGGTTCTATCCCCAGCCATGGGAGGGGAGTGGGATCTAGTGGTTAAAGCAGGGGGGCTGGGAGCCAGGACTCCTGGGTTCTATCCCCAGCTGTGGGAGGGGAGTGGCTACAGCAGGGGACCTTATGCAGGTCATTTAACCTCCCACCTTGATCCACTTTCCCGGGTGTTGCTGCCCACGACCAGCCCGCGACTCTGGCCATTGTTTCACGCCAGCCGTCGTGTTTCACCAGCTCTGGTCAGCCAATTCCAGGTGTGGCTTTTTGGACTGGGTCAGCTGGTCACATGGGCTGGTTTCTGTTCCCTAACTGGGGATCTTAGTGCCAAGCCTCACGTTTAAAGCATGCGCCTGCTGGGAAGCCAACGCTCCAGAAGGGGCGTAGGATGCGGATACACAGACGTGCTGTCAGGACACACCTGGCTCTGCCCCGACTCGCTCCCCAGGGTGCTGGGAACCTCAGGAAGCAGAAGAGCCTCGTGGGGAAGGAGCCAAGCCCCCATGGTGGACCCCACCCTCAGCATCGACTCTGCCCCTTGCCACAGAATCAAGCACTAGAATTTGAACAGCTGGTTAGAAAATCAATGTTCCCTCCTGCCCCGGCGGCTGAGAAGAAAACCTCTCACGCATAGCCCAGGTGACAGCACCACCTGCTTGAGTCTGCAGCGAGCCTGAACCAATTGCTCTGAGCGGGGTGACTGGGCCCATGGCATCTCAGAGAGGTGTTTAGGGGTTGGCTATGGCAAGGAGGGGGGCAGGGAACATGGGGGGAGCTCAGTGGAGTGGGGATATGGGGGGTACGGAAAGAGGTGCAGGCCCTGGAGGGGGCTGAGTGTGGGATTCATTTGTTTGAGCTAATTCAGTAAAAACATCCTATTAAAAACACAGCAGGCTGCAAAGCCTAGTGAGTAGAGCACTGGGCTGGGTCTCAATAGACCAGGTTTCTGTTCCCGGCTCTGTCACTGGCCTGCTGGGTGACCTTGGGCAAGTCACTGACCTGCTCTGTGCCTCAGTTTGCCCATCTGTAAAATGAGGATAATGATCCCGACCCCCCTTTGTGAATGCTTTGAGATCGGTGGGTGAGAACTTAGAAGAGCTCGCTGCAACACAGGCTGGTTGCCAGCTCTGGCCACTCAACTGAGCACTGACAAATTCATTGCTGGAAACCAGTCTGTTTGTTAGCATGGTTAAGATGGGTATTGGACTTATAACAATGTATTTAGACTTTATGTGTTGTATCCTTGGGGCAGCAACCAAATACACATTATGAAGTGCTTGTAAGTCGCTGGCTGCATTAATCGCTCGTATGCTATCTGTCGCACATGCTATAACGGAATATTTATGTTTTTGCTTTATGACTGTAATAAAGGTTTGCTCTGAATCTGTGAACTCGGTCAGGAGGGATCCTCTCCTGCCCATCAAGAAGGGCTATCAAAGCAAAGACTTTGGGAACTGTCCCTTCGCACCCACAAAGGGCTCGTCCCAGCAGCTTGAATTCTGGAAGAAGGAAATAAAAACAGCCGACAAGAACATTTTTCACCTCTCCCTTTTGCTGCTTGGATTCTCACAGGGCTGGAGCTACAAAAAAGAAGCAGCGATCCCCAGCCTGGATAAGCCCTGAAAGTAGGGTGACCAGACAGCAAATGTGAAAAATCAGGACAGGGGGTGGGAGGTAATAGGAGCCTATATAAGAAAAACACCCAAAAATCGGGACTGTCCCTATAAAATCGGAACATCCGGTCACTCTACCTGAAAGATTGCTGATTGCTACAACTCTGTCACCTTTTTAAAACCACAGACTGTAACTCATGTGTGTCTACATGTCGCCTGGCACTAACTCTCTTGGGTCCTGGTTAATAAATCTCTGGATCGTTTATTACAGGATTGGCTAGCAGCATCTATGGTGATTAGAGATTTAAGGTACAAATTGAGCTGGGGTAAGTGCCTCTTGGGACTGGGAGCAACCTGAACCTTTTGTGATCTTTGGTGTATAGCAAAGCCAGCTTGCCCGGATGGCAAGAGAGAAGAGCCCAAGGGACTGTCTGTGACTCCATGGCAAGGCTGTTACAGTGACCCAGGAGTTCACATTTGTTACTGGGTTGGTGAAATGTAATGATGGAGCGTGCCACCAGTGTGGGGTCTCTGCCCTGCCGCTGATGGGCTGCCCTGAGGGTGACACTCCCGGGCGTGACCCACTCCAGGCAGCGTGGCACTCGGGGGAGGTGTCATTACTGTTATTTGATTTTTAATATTCGTGAAGGTGCGACTCTGCTCTCAGTTACCTCTGCCCTGACCCCGAGAGTCTGGCGCTGCCCCCACTGCAGTCAGGTGGTGACTCCGGATTGACCCCGGGGGGTTGAGATCAGAGTCCGGCCCTGCCCCCACTGCAGTCAGGGGGTGACTCCGGATCGACCCTGGGGGGTTGAGATCAGAGTCCGGCCCCATGCATCTGGCTTGATGCATAATCCTTCAGATGCCTCTGCATGGACTTGTGGTGGGTGCCAGGTGGGGCCCCCGATCCCAGACATGCCCCGCACAAGGGGAGGGGCATGTGGTCCCCAAGTCTCAGCCCCTTACGCAATCCCCAAACTCCACATGAGTCACGGGCGAGTGCACTGGGGCAGTGCTGTGTTGGCCACTTTATATAGATGGGTGAGGTCTTGGCCTGGGTCAGACAAAGACAAGACCCTAGGGATTCCTCAGCTGGGCTTTGCCCCCCAAAACACATGCAGCGGAGGGTGGGGGTAGGAACTGGCATTTCCCCAGCTTGGCTGAATCCCACCCTCTCTGCCCCACTCTGGAGCAGAGGGTGCTGCTGTCTGCCCCTCCTCCCTGCCCATGTGACCCCTAGCATGGGGCTGTGTCCAAGCCTCCCAGCAGGGGGCAATGCTCCTCACGGTCTCAAGCCAAGCACTGGGTCTGGGGGATTTCCACTCCTGGTAGGGCCTTGGGGGAATCACCCCCAATCTGGAAGAGAAGCTGCCGATGCAGCGAGCGCAGGGGTTGGCAGGATCCACCTGCCACATTTCTCTGTGCCTCCTCTATGGTCCAGCAGGGGCACCCGCCTCGGGCTCCCAGCTTCTTGGACAGCATCAGCCTGGTCTCTCTCCCTTCTGAGCGGGGGTATCTCCAGGCTGATGAGTTCCCTGACGTCACCGTTTTATTCTCTGGTACTTGTAACATGGACAGACCCCAGTCGTCGTCGGGCAGGATCGAACCGGGGACCTCTGGAGCTTAGTGCATCAGCCTCTATCGCAGGAGCTAAAAGCCAGCTGGCTGGTAGCTTAGACTGTAGAGCAGACTCGTTTTCTCTCTCTCTCTTTACGTGGTCCTGGTCTCAATACCACTAGAGAGGATAGAACACGAGGGGGGAGGGCTATCTCAGTGGTTTGAGCATTGGCCTGCTAAGCCCAGGGTTGTGAGTTCAATCCTTGAGGGGGCCATTTAGGGATCTGGGGCAAAAATTAGGGGTTGGTCCTGCTTTGAGCAGGGGGTTGGACTTAGATGACCTCCTAAGGTCCCTTCCAACCCTGAGATTCTATGATTCTATGAACACCACACCCAGCAGGTGTGTGGGTCACCTACGCAGCCCTGCTTGGGTCTCTCTTCCAAGACAGGACACACGGGAACTGCTCCCATTATAAGCTGCACCCAGCTCGTCCTGCGCAAGCCGCTTTGAGCCCTAAGGGGGAAAGCTCTACAGAAAGAACACACTCAACGTGGTCAAAAAACCTACGCACCTACTCGGGCAGACCCAGGCCTTCAGAACCCCAGTTCAGGGCTTTGTTGGGGTTTCCAGTTCATCGCTCTTTGCTCAGAACAAGAACCCCATCTCCTGGGGCCTCATGGGCCTTCCCGGGGGCTTGGGGCCCTCCATGGAGTGGGCTCCCGTCCATTCGCTGGCTCAGAAAAAAGGCTGAAACCGGAGGAGTTAGAGAAGCTACAAACAATCTCACTGTCACACCGACTCAATTGCCTTTTTAATACAATGGACCCCAAAGGTTTTAACCCTAAGGCAAGAAGGTTTCTCCAGGATCCTGCCATCAGTCACAGCCCCCCCTCCCCATCCACTTCCCCCCTCGACACACCTCAGCCCCACCACCTCCCCGCCACCTGCCAGCTACTGTGCAATAGGGGGGTCCCAGAGACTGGCACCGGGCGGCGAGACCCACGGCGGGAGCTGTCACATCTGCAGCTTGTCCCTGGGCTTCAGGCAGGGCAAGAGGAGGTTGTCACCCTAGGCAGCTGCCCTGGCTCTGCCCCAACTTTGGGGGCACCCAGGGGCCTGTTTGGGGGCATCTGCCAGAGATGAGGGCCACCCCCAAACTGCAGTTCCGGGGTGCTCAGGCTGTTGGGTGGCCGTGCTGAGCCCAGTCCCTGATCCTCTGGGCTCGGAGCTGGACGGGGTCTGGCACTGTGCAGATCCCTGTGCTGCACAGGTACATGCTGGGAGTGCTCGGATTTGGGGGACAGGTGCACCCAGTTCCTGCCCTAAACTGCTGTGTGGCTCATAAACAGCCTTCATGCCCCACCCCAGAGGTGTCCGCATGTCAGTGCCGGGTGAGGGATCCCTGTATAAGAACGGAAGAGCAGCCATATTGGGTCAGACCAATGGCCAGCTAGGCCAGTGTCCTGTCTTATGACAGCGGCCAGTGCCAGATACTGCAGAGGGAATGAACAGACACGGGAAATTTGGAGTGATCCATCTCCTGTCTAGTCCCAGCTTCTGACATTTAGAGGTTTGGGGACACCCAGAGCAGGGGGCTGCGTCTTTGACCATCTTGGCTAATAGCCACTGAGGGACCTGTCCTCCAGGAACTTATCTCATTATTTTTTAACCCAGTTATGCTTTTGGCCTTCACAACATCCCCTGGCAGTGAGTTCCACAGGTTGACTGTGCGTTGTGTAAAAAAGTATTTCCTTCTGTTTTTTTTAAACCTGCTGCCCATTAATATCATTGGGTGACCCCCGGTTCTTGTGTTATGTGAAGTGGTAAATAACACTTCCCTATTCCTTTTCTCCACACCAGTCATTGTATAGACCTCCGTCATATCGCCTCTTGGTCGTCTCTTTTCCAAGCTGAACAGTCCCAGTCTTTTTAATCTCTCCTCATACGGAAGCTGTTCCATACCCTTAATCACTTTCGTTGCCCTTCTCGGTACCTTTTCCAGCACTAATATCTCTTTTTTGAGATGAGGTGACCAGAACTACACCTAGTATTCCAGGTGTGGGCATATCATAGATTTATATTGTGGCATTATGGTATTTTCTGTCTTATCATCTATCCCTTTCCTACTGGTTCCTAACACTGTTCTCTTTTTTGGCTGCCGCCGCATATTGAATAGATGGTTTCAGGGAACTATCTGTGATGTCTCCAAGATCTCTTTCTTGGGGGTAACAGCTAATTTAGACCCCATCCTTTTCTATGTATAGTTGGGATTATGTTTTCCAATTAGCATTACTTTGCATTTGTCAACATTGAATTTCATCTGCCACTTTGTTGCCCAGTCACCCAGTTTTGAGAGATCCTTTTGTAGCTCTTCGCAGTCTGCCTGGGACTTAACTATCTTGAGTACCAGTAATTTTGTATTGTCTGCAAACTTTGCCATCTCAAGGTTCACCCCTTTTTCCAGATCATTGATGAATACGTTGAATAGGACTGGTCCCAGTACAGACCCCTGGGGGACACCACTAGTTACCTCTCTCCATTCTGAAAGCAGACCATTTATTTCTACCCTTTGTTTCCTGTCTTTTAACCAGTTACTGATCCATGAGAGGCCCTTCCCTCTTATCCCAGGACTGCTTACTTTGCCTAAGAGCCTTTGAACCTTATCAAAGGCTTTTGAAAGTCCAAGTAAACTATATCCACTGGATCACCCGTGTCCATATGTTTGTTGACACCCGCAAAGAATTCTAATATTTGTGGTGTATGGATTCCCTTTACAAAAGCCATGTTGACTCTTCCCCAACAAATCGTGTTCATCTATGTGTCATAGACTCATAGACTTTAAAGTCAGAAGGGACCATTATGATCATCTAGTCTGACCTCCTGCACAATGCAGGCCACAGAATCTCACCCACCCAGTCCTGGAATAATCCTCTCACCTATGTCTCAGCTATTGAAGTCCTCAAATCATGGTTTAAAGACTTCAAGATGCAGAGAATCCTCCGGTAAGTGACCTGTGCCCCATGCTGCAGAGGAAGGCAAAAAACCACCAGGGCCTCTGCCAATCTACCCTGGAGGAAAATTCCTTCCCGACCCCAAATATGGCAATCAGCTGAACCCCGAGCATGTGGGCAAGACTCACCAGCCAGACACCCAGGAAAAAGTTCTCTGTAGTAATTTCTAACATCTCATCATTGACCATTGGTCCTATTTACCACTGATGACAATTAATTGACCTTTGACTAAGATCATGTTATCCCATCAAACCATCCCCTCCATAAACGTATCTGGCTTAATCTTGAAGCCAGATAGGTCTTTTGCCCCCACTGCTTCCCTTGGAAGGCTGTTCCAGAACTTCACTCCTCTGATGGTTAGAAACCTTCGTCTAATTTCAAGTCTAAACTTCCTGATGGTGTCTGATAATTCTGTTCCATATTGTAGTGTCAACCAGTTTGCCTGGTACTGAAGTTAGGCTCACTGGCCTGGGATTGCCAGGCTCATCTCAGGAGCCTTTATAAAAAATTGGTGTTACATTAGCTATCCTCCCGTCGTGTGGTACAGAGGCTGATTTAAGTGACAGGTTACATACCATAGTTAGTAGTTCTGCAATTTCACATTTGAGTTCCTTCAGAACCCTTGGGTGATACCATCTGGTCCTGGTGACTTATGACTTTAATTTATCAATTTGTTCCAAAACCTCCTCTATCGACACCTCAGTCTGGGGCAGCTCCTCAGATTTGTCACCTAAAAAGAATGGCTCAGGTGTGGGAATCTCCCTCATCCTCTGCAGTGAAGACCAATGCAAACAATTCAGATATTTTGCCTGCAACAGCCTTGTCTTCCTTGAATGCTGCTTCAGCACCTCGCTGGTCCCATGGCCCCACTGTTTGGTTGGCAGCTTCCTGTTTCTGGTTTACTTAAAAAAATTTGCTGTTAGCTTTTGTATCCTTTGTTAGTTGCTCTTCAACTTCTTTTTTTGGCCGGCCTAATTACACTTTTACACTTGACTTGCCAGAGTTTATACACCTTTCTATTTTCTCCACTAAGATTTGACTTCCAATTTTTAAAGGATGGCTTTTTGCTTCTAACCACCTTTTTGACTCTGCTGTTTAGCCATGGTGGCATTTTTTTGGTCGTCTTACTGTTTTCTTTTTTTATTTGGGGTTTAGATTTAGTTTGTCTCTATTATGGTGTTTTTAAATAGTTTCCACGCAGCGAGCAGCCACTGCATTCTTATGACTGTTCCTTTTAATTTGCATTTAACGAGCTTCCTCATTTTTGTGTAGTTCCCTTATTTGAAGTTAAATGCTACTGTGGTGGGTTTCTTTGGCATTTTTCCCCCTACAAGGATGGTAAATTTAATTCCATTCTGGTCGCTGTTACTGAGCGGCTCAGCTATATTCTCCTCTTGGACCAGATCCTGTGCACCACTTAGGACTACATCAAGAATTGCCTCTCCCCTTGCGGATTCCAGGACTGGCTCCAAGAAGCCGTCATTTATGGTGTCTAGAAATGTTCTCTCTGCATCCCAGCCCGAGGTGACATGTTCCAGTCAACACGGGAATAGTTGAAATCCCCCATTATTATTGCGTTTTCTGCCTTTGCAGCCTCTGTAATCTCCCATAGCATTTCACAACCACCGTCACCATCCTGGTCAGGTGGCCTGTAGTGTATTCCTATTGCTCTATTCACGCCTGGAACTTCTAGCCAGAGAGATTCTATGGTACAGTTTGATTCATTAAAAATTTTTACTCTATTGGACTCTGCTTTCTTTCACATACAGGGCCACTCCCCCACCAGCACGACCTACTCTGTCATTCCTATATATTTAGTACCCTGTTTACCAGCTCCCTGTGTAAAAAGCCCCCATGCCACACCTCAGAGGTGGCTGCCTCTCAGTGCCAGGCAAGGGATCTGTGTATAAACAGTCCCTGCACCCACCACAGAGGTGGCTGTATCTCAGCAATGACCAAGGAATCCTTGTATAAACAGCCCCTGCCCCCGGCCCACTTCAGAAGCGGCTGCGTCTCCGCACCAGGTGAAGGGTCCCCGTATAAACAACCCCTATGTTCACCACAGAGCAAAGTATCCTTGCAGAAATAGTCCCTATGTCCACTGCAGAGGTGGTGCATCACAGCACAAAGGATCCCATATAAACAGGCCCAATGCCCCACCCCAGAGGTTGCTGCATCTCAGTGCCGATTGAGGGATTCCTGTATAAACAGCCCCCACGCCCCACCCCAGAGATGTCTGCATCTTAGTGCTGAGTGAGGGATCCCTGCATACACAGCTTCTGCTGCACCCCACCCCAGAAGTGGTCACATCTCTGCACCAGATGAGGAGTCCCTGTATAAACAGCCCCTGAGCCCCACCTTAGAGGCAGACGAGTCTCAGCAATGGGTGAGAGGCCCTGTATAAATGGATCCTGTGCCCCACCTCAGAGGTGTCTGCAGCTCAGATCCAGGCAAAGGATTCCTGTATAAACAGCCTCCACTCCCCAACCCAGAGGTGGCTGCATCTCAGCACCAGGCAAAGGATCACTATGAACAACCCTTGAACTGTACCCCAGAGTCAGCTGCATTTCAGTGCCAAGTAAGGGATCCCTGCAGAAAAACCTGCCCTTTCTCCCAGGTGATGGTTCTTCAGAGATAGGTGAGGGATCCCGGGATACACAGACCCTGCTCGCCAACCCAGAGGTGGTGGCATTTCAGTGCTGAGCAAGGAAGCCTGGTATAAACAGCCCCCATGCCCTACCCCAGAGGTGACTGCATCTCAGAGCCAGGCAAAGGATCCACTGTATGACCAGAAGAGGCAGCTGCGTTTCAGTGCGGGTATAAACAGCCTCCATACCCCACTCCAGAGGTGGCTGCATCTCAGTGGTGAAAGGAGCCCCTTTGGGGTTAGGAATAACCTAGGGTGACCAGACAGCAAGTGTGAAAAATCGGGACAGGGGGTGGGGGGTAATAGGAGCCTATACAAGAAAAAGACCCAAAAATCGGGACTGTCGCTATAAAATCGGGACATCTGGTCACCCTAGAATAACCTCCCACCCGGGGGTGCCCAGGCAGCTTGGGGAGGTGTGGGAGGCTACCGAGTGCCCAGCGGGTCGCTGCGCCCTGTCCCCGCGGTCCCGCAGACGCAGCCCTGCCGAGGACAATGGCAGCGGGCCGGAAGCGGGTGACTCTCCTTCCCCCGCGCTATTTCGGGCGGCAGCGCTGCTGAGCCGGGCGCTATTTATAGCCGCGAGCGGCTAAAAATAGACGCGGTCCCAGTGCGCGAGCGGCCTGCGTGCGCGCGCGCAGCAGCGTGTGTGCGCCCGGTCTGCGCCACGGGCAGGTTGCCAGCCCCAGCCCCCCCTCCTTCGGGCAGGTCCAGCCCCACGGACCCCCCTCCCCGAGGGAGCCCAGCCGGCCTGCAGGGACCAGCTCCGAGCGCAGAGACGGAGGTGTGTATGGGGCGGGCTGGATGTATGGGGCTAGTGAGCTAGATCTAGCGGATAGCCAGAGAGAGAGTGGGGGTCTCTCCCCAGAGGGGGGCGTGTGGGGTGCAAGGAACTCGTCCAGCCGGCTACACAGGGGCAGGTGGGGATTGATGGGCCTGACCTGCAGCCCGGTTTTGGACTGTCATGGGGGGCTGCAGGCCGGGATTGAGGAGCATCAGCGGGGGGGGAACTCTCCCGGTTTAAATCCCACCCTCCTCCCCCCTTTGTAGCCGCAGCCGCCGGCCTGGGATCCAGTTCTGGTTTTACTCCTCGCCCCGCATTTCTCCGGGCCTCACAGCCGCTGCCACGGGTCCCAGTGAATCCCGGAGTGGATTTTCCATCGACGCCGGACCCGGATCCCAGCTCTGGCCCTGCGGGGGGGCGCGGGCCCCGATCTTGGTGCCAAGGGGTCCCGGCCATGCCTGGTGCGGGGGGCAGGTGCCAGGCAGTGGGAGCAATGGGAGTTGTGCCCAGGCCCCTATCACCCCGTGACCCCCCTCCCCCCGAATGGGGAGCTGTACAGGGGTCTCGCTAGCTCCTCTAGACCTGGCGGGCCCCTGGGGCGCTGGAGCAATTCAGAGGGGGGGAGCTGAGAGCCATTGACCAAACCCGTGCACGCCGCCTGTAGTGGAAGCCAGGCATTGGGGTGGCCCTCTCCTGGCACAGGGGAGCAGGGTTCAGGCTGCTCCTAGCACTCTTCTTGGCTGTGATAACTCTGGATAGTCTTGTTATCTGTATAAATAGCCAGTCCCTATTTTAAACTTCCTACATTCTCTGCCTCAGCGATTTCATGTGGCCGTGAGTTCCACAAGCTAATCCCACATTACGTGACAAGGTATTTCCTTTTGTCAGATTTGAATTCCCCACCTTTTAGTTCCCTGGGCCGTCCCCTTCTTGTTGTGTCTGAGGCACAGAAGCTCCCGATCGCCTCTCTCCAGACCAGTCGTTATTTCATAGACAGTTGCCATCTCCCCTCTCACTCATCCCCCTCTCTGCGATAGCAACCCCGAGGTTAGCCAGGGTCTGATCAATGCTGTCGCCCGTCCCTGACCCCCCCCCCCCTTTGTTCAGCGCTATCCTGTGTGAGATGGGCCCCTGGTTGCAGACCCAGCCCAGATGGGGCTGCCCCATCGATTTATCTGGAGACGTCAGAACATTCTCTGTCTTTTTTCTCCACCCCATTCCTTACGCACCCGAACATCTCGTTAGCAATTTTGCCCCGGAGCAGCTCGCTAGGCAGAGGCCCCCATTGGACTGTCTCCACCGACGCCAGGTCCCGCTCCAGAGCTGGCCCAGTTCAGTTTGAGCCCCGTAAGGGCAATGTGTATTTTTCAACCATGATTTTCAGTTGCCACCATGTGGCCGCCGTCCCCGTGGCTGGCTCAGGTCTCTGCAGATCCTCACAGCCCTCCCTGCTCCTGATTCCTGGAAATAGTAGAGCTGGGCAGAAAATTGAGAGATTTGGGGAGAATGATGTTTAATATCCCCAAATTATTTTAGTGCAGTGGGGCCCAAACTTTTCAGCTCATGGCCCCCCCCCTTATCCCTGTTCGCGCCTCTCCCCACCAGCCGGGGCTGGGAGCGGGGCTGTGTCTCTGGGAGTGGGGATGCAGACAATGGTAAGGGGGCCAAGGCTGGGGCCACAGCCGGGGCTAGGGCCAGGAGTGGAGCAGGATGGTGCTCTCTCCCTGCTCCCCATGGGGGCAGTAGCGGAGCCGGGGAGGAGCAGGGGGAGCGGCTGCTCCCCCACTGAGCAGAAGCGGCGCCTTTTTTGTGCTCCGACGCCTTTTGCTCCTACGCTGCAGCCAGCCAGAGCGGAGCATTTTTTTTTGCTCCCGGCGCCTTTTTTTGCTCCTGACGCTTTTTGCTCCCGGTGCCTTTTTTTAGCTCCGCTCCCCCTGTGCTCTAAACCTGGCTACGCCACTGCATGGGAGCTGTCCTGTCCCCAGCCACACCCCTCCGAATGTTCTTTGGTGCCCCTGTAGGGGTGCACGCCCCCAGATTAGGGACGTCACATCTGTTTTAATGCTAACGGCAGCTGTTTGCCGTAGAGGTTTAACCGGTGGCAGTGGGCAGACACGCGCCTTTAGCTTGACCACAGCGCCACCATGTCCCTGAAGGAAGAGCTTTCATGTGCCACACGCACTGTGAATACATCTTTGGTGGAATGAAACATGAGCGTATAAATGGAGAGCTGCCGTGCGGAATACGCCCGACCACGGAAACACCTTTACAGTGTGTACCAGGTCGTTGTCCCAGGATTTAGCAATAACTTCAGGACTCAAAGGGTCCTTTTTTATCAAAAAGAGCGACCATGGATTAGCCAGGATGGGCAGGGACGGTGTCCCTAGCCTCTGTTTGCCAGAAGCTGGGATTGGATGACCGGGGATGGATCACTTGATGATAGCCTGTCTGTTCATTCCCTTTGGGGCACCTGCCATTGCCCACTGTCAGAAGACAGGATACTGGGCTTGATGGACCTTTGGTCTGACCCAGTATGGCCGTTCTTATGTTCTTATGGGTCTGGGGAGTTTGTGAGGTACCCCTGTTACCCATGGTACGTCCGGGGTGTCAGGCTGCCCCAGGGCCTCTGGGCCAAAGTGATCGGTCGCTAAAAGTGTCAGATTCCAAGGCCAGACGGGATCCATCCCGGGTAACACAGACCAGAGAAGTGCCCCCGGAACAATCCCTAGACCGGAGCCATTAGAAACGCAGCCCAGCTGGATTTACACATTGTCAGGCCTGGTCTGCGCTGCCGATTTAGATCGACAGAAGCTGCTTCGCGTCGCCGTGGTTCTGCTTGTATTGACACGTCGGTCTGTCTCCTGCCCCGTTACGCGGACACGGTAACACCGCCTCCCGCAGCTGAGCCCAGGGCGACGGACTGAGGCAGACGCGGGGTGAGTGGAGACGTGCGTTACTTATTGTAAGGGGACAAAACTCAGTGGGGGTGTTTTGGTTGCTAGCTCCCAGTACCAAAAGAAAGGGGGCGGGTTGGTGGGAAATCAGGACCCTGAGACTAACAGTCCCCAGGAACAATGGGGAGAGGCCAACGCTCCAGGTCAGCCTGATTGACAGGCACGCAGGCTAATCAGGGAGTCAGGAGGCCGGGGGGTCCCATCTTCCATGTGGGCTGGAATTGCCTGGGTCAGACAGAGTGGGGGCGAGCTAAGGAGAGAGCAGGGGCCCGAGCTGAGCGGGGAGCAGAGTCCCAGAAGCAGCCCGGAGAGCAGACCTGTGCTGGGAGCAGAGCTGCAGCAACCAGAGCCAGGGGGGCCAGAGAAGCAGCCCAGGGAGCAGCCGTGCTGAGGCAGAGCGGTGGAGCTGGAGCTGGGGCAGAGCGGTGGAGCTGGAGCTGGGGCAGAGCGGTGGAGCTGGGGCAGAGGGTGGAGCTGGAGCTGGGGCAGAGCGGTGGAGCTGGGGCTGGAGCAGTCCGGAGCCGGGTGCGGGGAGCAGCTGGAGAGAGCGAGGGGGACCCTGGGCAGCGGGCCCAGCACAGGGAGACACCCCAGCCAAGATGCCTGGCAGGCCAGACCTGGAGGGGGATCGTAACCCTGACGGGGCGGGGGTGGCGCTGGGAAGAAGGGTCCTGCCACCCAGAGCCTGCGAGCGTGTGGCCACCGCCAGAACAAATGTCTGACCTGCAGCTGCAGCGTCCCTGCGGCACAGCCAGGGCCTGGGCAGGGACCCTGGGACGTGTGAGAGACAGACAGTGAACTGCCCTGACGTTCCAGAGACGCTGGGTGTGACGTCCCCGGGCCACAGAGCGGGTGACAGGTTTTCCTTTCACCTTTCCCAGGTTTTCCTTATTGTTTTAAATTGGTTGCTGTTTAATAAGTTGTATTTGGTTTGAACTGTAGGTCAGGCCAGGGAAGCATCCAGTGCACAGAGAGCCCCCCGGAGTGGGGACACCCTAGCCCCTGCCCTAAGTGACTGCGACAAGGTTGGGGGTTGAGCCCCCCATGGAATCCTGGGCCCAGCCTTGTTGGGATTCCAAGGACTCTGCCACACAGGAGAGTGGAAGGGGAGCCCTCGAGGTCAGGCAGGCGTCTGGGTAAAGGGAGTGGGAGCGAGGACTCAGATCCTTTCGCTTGCCCACTTCACCTGGGTCGTGTATAAGCCAGGAAAGTTCCCCACAATAGCGGGACCATTCCCCTGCTTACATTATGTTGACTCTAACAGTCCTCCAGTAGCTGTCCCACAGTGCCCAGCACCGACTGCTCTGGTCACGGTTGTGAGCTCCTCTGCCCAGGGATCAGGTAGACCGGGAGGCCTGCCTCCCTTTCCCCATGAATTTTTGAAATGCCTTTTCCTGCTTGCCCAGCTTGGCAATCACACCGAACTGTTCTCCACTGTTGTGTGCAACTGCCCCGCTGGCCATGCCGGCTACACGCGCCGGACACGCTCCCGCCTGGAGCAGACCGGAGATACGGGATCTGAACCAGCCGTAGAAATGTCGACCTCTCCGGGCAGATTGCTCGGAGGGCACAGAAGGGACACCACAGGGACCAGCAGCCATGCCACAGGAAAGCCAAGGAGCTGCGGCAGGCCCACCAGAAGGCCAGTGAGGCCAACAATCGATCG
This sequence comes from Chelydra serpentina, assembly GCA_037349315.1. Taxonomy (NCBI): domain Eukaryota; kingdom Metazoa; phylum Chordata; order Testudines; family Chelydridae; genus Chelydra; species Chelydra serpentina. The sequence continues at coordinate 60,537 of JBAIAC010000567.1, forward strand.
GGTGCCAAGCTGAAGACCTGCCGCTTTCACTGAGAGCTGAGTGCCGTCCTTGGGGGAGCCCCAGCAGCCGAGTGCAGGCGAGACCAATGCAGAGGGTAAGTGGGGGGGTGCATTTCCCACGACAGGGATGGCGCCCCCAAATGAGGGGGACACAGATTTGGGCCTTTCATTGATCTGCTTGTGCTGGAAGAGGTAGCAGCACAACCAAGAGAGGCAGAGTTGCTCTTTGCTTGTCATGTATCTCATGCTTATCCCCGTGTACATGATGTCCCTTGAATCCTCCTGAGAGATCTCCATGAAACTTCCCTGCAGGGACCCGTAATCCTGTCCCAAAGGTTTCCCAGCAGGGCTGCCTTATTTTGTCCCCTGGGGTAGGACACTTCCCCACGCCAGGCGGCAATAACATTGGCACGCACCCTGCAGTCAACAGGCTAGTGGCATGTGGGCCCGGGCGGCTTCCGGACACCCGCAGCAGCTGGGCTCTTTCTACCTTTGTTACCCTCGGGTGAAATACAGCTGCGGAAAATGGGGCCGTATTCAGGGCCAGTGCCCTACACTCGTAGGTTCATGCAACCCAGCAGTTCCCACCGTGGTGAACGAGGAGGGAGCTGAGCGTGGCACTGGAGATCAGGGACAGCCAAGCAGAGGCGTCGATGAGCTTGTCTTGTTTAACACTTCGGGGGAGAGCAGGAGAAGAGGGGAGCTCTGAATCGTAAGTGTCGCTCTCCCTTCCTAATCTGACCGTGGAACCGCTGTGTGCTTTATCCGTTGCTGCGACCCCACCACGCCCGCGAAACGACTGACCTGGATGAGGAGAAACAGGAGGGCGTGTTCTGTGAGATCCTGCAAGCCAGCGCTGCATACGACCTTGGGCAGAGGGCCTGGAGAGGGGACACCGCAAACTGTACAGAGAAGGAAAGCGTGGAGGAGAGACAGGCCCAGCAGGACAAGGCACGGGAGATGCACCACGATGTAATGGGGCTTCTCTGACAGCAAATGATAGACGCTACAGACCCCTGTGGACCTCCAGGCTCAACAGTCCCGGGCTCAACTCCCATTGCTTTGGGTGGAGAACTGCAGCATAGCGCCTCCCTACACCCCCCACCCCAGCACTCCTCAGCACCTGCCTGCACCTACCCCTCCACTGGGAGAACACACAGACAACCACCGCTTCACCTACAGTGACCTGTGAGAGCCACTGTTGATGGCTGCATAGCTACAATGGACACTGATGTTCCTTCCTCTGGTTTATTTATTACGGTTAGAATCATAGAATCTCAGGGTTGGAAGGGACCTCAGGAGGTTCTAGTCCAACCCCCTGCTCAAAGCAGGACCAACCCCAACTAAATCATCCCAGCCAGCGCTTTGTCAAGCTAGGCCTTAAAAACCTCTAAGGATGGAGATTCCACCACCTCCCTAGGGAACCCATTCCAGTGCTTCACCACCCTCCTAGTGAAATAGTGTTTCCTAATATCCAACCTAAACCTCCCCCACTGCAACTTGAGACCAATACTCCTTGTTCTGTCATCTTCTACCACTGAGAACAGCCGAGCTCCATCCTCTTTGGAACCCCCTTTCAGGTAATTGAAAGTAGGGAGGTGGGGTTCTTAAATTGTTCCAAGTGAAAGTGTACTTACTGTTTTTTGTTAGTGAATAAAACGCTTTTGTTCTGGAAGCGATTCATCTCGATGAGTTTACCACGCCTGGTGTCTAATGCCCGATGGCAATGCAGAGGGGCTCTTGTATGCACACTACACATTGGGTCAGTGCCCAACACAGTCATCGTCACACATGTACAGCAACTCCTCCCCCACACACACACTTTAGCAGGGATGCTGTCATTGCTGCACGCACAGATGTGTGGCAAGCACCACGCGGTTCCCAACAGGCCCCCAGCCTGCCATCCCAGGGGGGAGTACCGTAACCACGGCACAGTCCTGTGGCTCGCGGCTCAAGTGGTCTTTCAAAGCATCCGTAAGCCATATAGCTCCTCATTGAGCTCATCTGATAGCCCTTGTGTCTGGTTGTTCAAACTCAGCAGCCAGGGGCTCCATCTCTGCCCACCACCCCTGCGGCAACTTTGCCCTCTTTGCCTCGCAAATAGTATGCAGGACACAGCAGGCAGCTATACCCATTGGGAAGTTCTTCGCACTGAAATCCAATCTGGGGTGTAAACAACGCCAGCGCCCTTTCAATCCACCAAAGGCACATTCAGCTGCACCTGCTGAATCTCTCCTTGGTGCGTCGAGGTGATCGGCGCACGACTTCATGAACCAGGGGAGCAAGGGGTAGGCTGGGTCCCCGAGGATCACTACTGGCATTTCAACATCACCAATGCTAATCCGCCAGTCGGGAAAGAAAGGCCCTGCTTGTAGCCTTCCGAACAGTCCTGTCTTCTTAAGATGCGAGCGTCATGCACCGTCCCTGACAAGCCAATGTTGATGTCCGTGAAGCATCCACCAATGCTTGGGTAACCAATGCACAGTAGCCCCTTCTGTTGGTGTATTCTGAAGCAAGGTGCTGTGGGCCCCACAGCATCTGTTGCCCCACTGCCGCTCGGGAGGAACCCCATAGCTGCAGCTCCATCCACTATGTCCTGCACACTGCCAAGAGTCACAGTCCTGCATAGCAGGAGGCAATTAACGGCCCTGCACACTTGCATGACAACGGCCCCCACCGTGGATTTTCCACCTCCAAAATGATTTCGTAACTGCGGCAGCTGTATGCCGCCATAACTTGTATTGGCAAAACGTAGTATAGACATGGATGCTGTGACGGAGAACCCAGCACGACCCTGGGGAAGTTGTGCCAATGGTTAATTACACTCACTGTTAAACATTTACCCCTTATTTTTCACCCGAATTTGGCCAGCTTCAAATTCTAGCCGTCGGACCATATTTGACCCGTTGGACCATGTTTGACCCATCTCTGCTAGACTGAAGAGCCCGTTATTAAATAGTGTTCCTCATGTGGATACTGGTAGACTGTGATCAAGTCACCCCTTAACCTTCCTTTTGTTAAGCTAAATAGTTTGATTTCCTTGAGTCTGTCGCTACAAGGCAGGTTTTCTAATCCTTTAATCATTCTCGTGGCTCTTCTCTGAGCTCTTTGCAACTTACCAACTGTGACGGTGTCTCCATAAAACAGACAGGATTCTGGAGTCCCAAGCTGGAAGAGACAGGAAAGCAGGGGCAGAAGTAGTCTTGGCACACCAGGTGGCAGCTCCAAGGGGGTTTCTGTGATACCAACCCGTCACACCAACATCCTTCCTGAATTGTGGGCACCAGAACTGGACACAGGATCCCGGCAGTGGTTGCACCAGTGCCAAATCCAGAGGTGAAATCACCTCTCTGCTCCCCTGTTTCTGCAGCCCAGGATTGCATTAGGCCTTTTGGCCACAGCATCCCTCTGAGAGTTCACATTCAACTGATTCTCCACCTCCCTCCCCAAATCTTTTTCAGAGTCGCCGCTTCCCAGATTAGAGCCCCCATCCTGCAAGTATGGCCTGCATTCTTTGTTCCCAGGTGGATACGTTTAGCCGGACATGTTTAGCTGTGTATGTTGCCCATATCGCTGTGCCCAGAGGTCATCCTGATTTTGTAGGACCCAGGGTGGATTTGACCCAGGGGGGAGGGATAGCTCAGTGGTTTGAGCATTGGCCTCCTAAACCCAGGGTTGTGAGTTCAATCCTTGAGGGGGCCATTTGGGGATCTGGGGCAAAAATTGGGGATTGGTCCTGCTTTGAGCAGGGGGTTGGACTAGATGACCTACTAAGGTCCCTTCCAACCCTGATATTCTATGATTTAAATCACTAGTCAGGAAGACTCAATTTAATCATGGACTTCTACATAAAAGTGCATTCTTGTTGGTTGTTATAACCTTAATACATATTCTTCACAACTCAGAGATAGAGGTAGGTTTCATTTTTGCAAGGTACACACTATACATTTTTAAAGTGATTTATTTTGAAAGCTTTTCAGATGAGTTTTACAGCTATATCAGAAAATGAATGATTGTTTGGTTATTTCATTTACCAAAGGTAATTGAAGCAGATAGTTCACCTCTCAGTGACTTCATAAATATCTCCAATTCAGCAGGTTAATCATGAATATTTGGAGGATTTTCTTGCCCTGCTGTATTAGGAGGAGAACATCACCAGACAGACATTTAAATTGTTTTATTTAACTAAAACAACAATGTTATGTATTCTGGATTTTTTTCTTTAACAGCAAACATAATATTTTAACAAAACAAGCATATGAATTTTTGAATTTCGTTAAACATTCAGGTGTTTTAAAATCAGGTTTGTTTTTGTTAAAATTGTCTAACTAAAATAGTTAAATGAAATATTAAATAGACTATGTCAGCCAGGTCAACATGAGAAACTTAAAATATTGGCTTCTGCAGCTAACTCAGTTGCCTTTACCCTCATTTTCCTGTTTGTTCATAATTTGGAAAAGAAAAACAAGCTTTCTTAATAATATGGAGATATACTTATCTCATAGAACTGGAAGGACCTTGAGAGGTCATTAAGTCCAGTTCCCTGCCTTCACTAGCAGGACCAAGTACTATACCTGACAGATTTTTGCCCCCTAAATGGCCCCCTCAAGGATTGAACCCACAACCCTGGGTTTAGCAAGCCCATGCTCAAATCACTGAGCTATCCCTCCTTCCGCCCCTTCCTGCTTTTTCAGGTCCCAAATGATTTCTCAATTTGGCATGAATTAGTCCAAAAGAAGAAAATATTCTTTTTACATCGGCAGAAGCAGCTACTGCTGTTAAAAGTGAGATTATCACTTCAACAGTCTCTGAATCCGATTGCTTACGTGACTTACGTTCCCTGGTGTGACTTTCTTTAAAATGTCATCAGCAAACGTACATTTCTTGAATGGTTCTTATTCCCAAACTGGGTCTCTTTTGCGGCCTGCTACCATTATAGATTTTCCCTTCTAGTGAGAGAATGGTATGGTAGATCTCAAACCAATGAAGGCTACACTCAGACATTAAGGTTTCTGGAATATTCTGCTCAGTTTCACTTTTGTTTCTACTGCCTGTCCCTCCCTTCTCACATTTATCTCCAGACTTCTCCTTGTCCAGATCTATTCCGCCCCCCAACAATCTTCTATTCATTGAACTTTTTGAAACTTTGCACTTTTAGAGAGAGGTAAGGAATTGACTCTGTGTACAAAAATTTGCAGAGGGACAATAGGGTTGAGGTGTGTTATTTCTCACCTCTATATATGATTTATTTAAAAATATTTTTGCTATTAACAAGCATGTTATCTCTGGAGACACAAATCCACAATTTGAGAACTGCAAAACTGAGCATCTCTGATGGTATCTTCTAGACTGAGCCCTGAGTCCCAGTGGGTAGATTGAAAGATTAACCTAAATAATCTATACAGAAGCCCCGGAACTCCATAAGGTTGGGTCCCTAATCCATGAACTATTGGAATTCATTTACAAAACTTTTCTTAAACATTACATGAATATATTGTCTCATACTATAGAATTTATAGTCCCTATTCCATGATGAGATATCTTTGAGCTATAATGTAGTTTTAATTAAAACTATCTTTAGATAGGTTTTTTTCCTCAAAAGGCATTTGATCAAAAAATCCGATTTTAAATAAAAGAAATCCGAATTTTTTTATTTAAAAAAAATAATTGATTTTTATCCACCCCGCTAAGACCTGGAATGGAACTACAGAGAGGGGTACAATGCCTCTACTTGCCTTCCCCTGCTGTAGGATTGGTTGGTTGCCAATCTGTGAGTCAGAATTATCCCAAATGGGGTAGTGAAAGTGTAATCCATTAGCCAGCATGGCCCAGACTCTCCGAGGGTTCCCTGTTTTACTCTCTAAGGCAGGATGCCAAGAGCTCTGAGAAGGAGATTGGTTTAATTAATTCTCTTCCAGTCCCCCCCAGTAAGGGGGTGTTATGGTTCATGGGCTGAAAGCATGGGAGGGGATTCAGAAGGGAGAACCCACATGACATTTTTCAGCTTCCTGGCCGCCTGCCTGGGAAAGTGACACTGACAAGAGTAGGGTGACCAGATGCTAAATACAAAATAGGGGGACCGCCGCAGGGTGAGTGCCTTTTCAATTGTTACACTCACCTGGCACGTCCAGGTCTTCGGCGGCACTTCGGCGATGGGTCCTTCAGTCGCTGACGGCCTTAAATTGCATCAAGGGAGGTTTAGGTTGGATATTAGGAAAAACTTCCTGTCAGGGTAGTTAAGCACTGGAATAAATCTCCCAGGGAAGTTGTGGAATCTCCATCACTGGCAGTTTTTAAGAACAGGTCAGACAAACACCCTGTCAGGGATGGTCTAGATTAATATTTAGTCCTGTCTCAGTGCAGGGGACTGGACTAGATGCCCTATCAACAAGGTCCCTTCCAGTCCTACGATTCTAGGTCACCTAGGCTCCTTTATCCACAACTTTACTGAACTGTTCAAAGAATCTCAAGAAAGTAGTGAGACATGATTTTCCTTTGCTCAACCCCTGCTGGTTCGACCCTGTCAGACCATGAGCTTCCAGGGTGTTATTCGGCTTTTAATTACCAATCCAACCCATTTGCCAGGCCCAGATGTGATGCTCGTGGGTCTGTACTGCCCCACATCCCCCTTTAAATGCTTTTTGTAAGTTTAGGCACAAGATTTGCTACCCTCTGGTCCTCTGGAACGGTGGCTGTGTTTAGTGAGAGATTGCTTATTTATGTTAGAAGCTCAGCTGCTTCTTACTCGAGTTCCTTAAACCCTTGGCTGGACCATCTGGGCTTAGGGTGACCAGATGTCCCAATTTTATAGGGACAGTCCCGATTTTTGGGTGTTTTTCTTATATAGGCTCCTATTACCTCCCACCCCCTGTCCCGATTTTTTCACACTTGCTGCCTGGTCACCCTAGACTGGGCCTGGGGACTTATTGTAATTTAAATGACCAGTTTGCTCCTCTTCTTACACCTCTCTCTCTCTCTGAGAGCACCTCATCTTTGTTACCAGGAGAAAGCGGGCCTGGACAGGAATCCCCTCGCCCCAGCATCTTCTGTGGTGAAGACGGATGCAAAGAAATAATTTTGCTTCCCAGCAGACTTGTTTTCTTCCTTAATTGCTGCCTTTGACCCCCGTCATCCAGCTGACGCCTGATTCTTTCGCAGGCTTCCAGCTTGCGATAGACTTGGAGAATCTCGTTTGTTTTTGCACCTTTAGCTATTTGCTCTTTGAACTGTGCTTTGGCCCTTCTGACTCATCGCCACCTGTAACAGATGCTCCCATTTGTAGGTTTCACTCGGGTCAGTTTTTCAAATGTCGAAGGATTTTTATTTGGCTCCAACAGCTTCTTGAACCATTTAGCCAGAATGATTTAACTCCTTGCCTTCCTGGCTCACTTTTGATACAGATGCCTTCTGGGACTCTTTCAAATGCTGGAGGATGAAGGGGTGATCACTAGCAGCCAGCCTGGATTTACCATGAACAAATCATGTCAAACCAGCTTGATTTCCTTCTTTGACAGGGTGGCTGGTTTGGTGGACGGGGGAATGCAGTGGATATCCTATACCTGGACTTTAGCCAGGCCTTTGACACAGTCCCACTTGACATTCTGCTAAGTAAGGTGGAGAAATGTGGGGTTGGCAGAACTACCATTGAGTGGATACATAATTGGTTAAACCACCACAACTAAGGAGTAACTATTAATGGAATGATGTCGGATTGGAGGGAGGTCTCCAGTTGGGTTCTACAGGGATCTGTTCTGGGTCTGGTGTTATTGAACATCTTTATCAAAGACCTGGATGTAGGACTAAGGAACATACTGCTCAAATCTGCAGCTGACACAAAGCTAGAGGGAGTTGCAAACACCTTGGAGGATAGAGCTAGAATTCAAAAGGATCTTGACAAATTGGAGAACTGGGGTATAGACAACACAGTAAAACTCATCAAAGACAATTGTGAGGTGCTACACTTGGGGAAAAAACCCAAATGCACAAATACAGAATGGGGGGTAACTGGCTTATCAACAGCACTGCTGAGAACAATCTGGGAGTTGTGGTGGATCCAACCTCAACATGAGTCAACAATGCGATGCTGTTGCAAAATAAGCAAATGCAATTTTGGGCATTAACAGAGGCATCGCCGGCAAGGTGATAGTACTGCTCCACTCGCCACTGGTTAGGCCTCAGCTGGAGAACTATGTCCAGATTTGGTCACCAATGTATAGAAAGGATATAGAAGGCAAGTGACAAAGATGAAGGGGGGAGGGATAGCGATAGTGATAGCGATAGCTCAATGGTTTGAGCATTGGCCTGCTAAACCCAGGGTTGTGAGTTCAATCCTTGAGGGGGCCATTTAGGTATCTGGGGCAAAAATTGGGAATTGGTCCTGCTTTGAGCAAGGGGTTAGACTAGATGACCTTCTAAGGTCCCTTCCAACCCTGATATATTCTATGATCAGAGGGCTGGAATGCAAACCATATGAGCAAAGGCTGAAGGAACTGGGTATGTTTAGTCTGGAAAAGAGGAGATTAAAGGGTGAGACAGGATAGTGGTCTTCAAATACTTGAAAGGCGGCCATGAGAAAAATGGTCTCTCTTGCCACAAAGGGCAGGACAGGAGGCAATGGGTTCAAACTACAGCCCAGCAGATTTAGATTAAATCTCAGGAAAAACTACAAGAACAGTAGGACAATGGAACAGATGCCTAGGGAGGTTGTGGAATCTCCTGGAGGTTTTCAAAAGGAGGCTGGAGCCACCTGTTTAAGGCATCAGTGGGCAGGAAGTTGTTGATTTGGGAGGAAATTGGAAAAACCAAAAGAGGGAAACGGGGGACACACAGAGCCCTTCACACCTGCTTTCTTCTTGACCGGGGCAGTTCTGACCCTGGGATTTTGGAATTGCTGGGCTGTGGATGTGAAGAGTTCTCATGTTCCAGACAAGCGGACAGAGCAATGCCGCGGCGGTGAGTGTTAGGTCTTCGCAAACTCAGCCAAGAAGCTGTTCCAAACAGCAGCCACTGAAAGTACCAAGGACTCGTCCACTCCACTTGGTCCCGCTGGGCTGTTTGATCAGTGCATGATCCTCTGTGCTCAGAATTTCTCTCTCTCGATTCTATGGCTCCGTTAGACAGAGCTCGGCTTCCCCAGCTCTTCGTCCAACTCCGTCTCTCCTGGATCGTTTGTCACCAGGTATCCCAGCACCTGCTGGGTTTTGTCTTGCCACCACGTTTCCGTAATGCCTGTAGCACCAAGCTCCGTCCATCGCCAGGCCTCTCGTCCGCCGCAGTTTGGCTGTGAGCTTCTCCCATGAGGACCCAGATGTTTATCGCTTTGATTCTTGGCCAGGTTTAGCATTGATCCAATTTTATTTGACTCCTTAATCCAACACCTGTCCTGATTTTACAGCATTTCTTACTGGAGGGTCACATGTTTCCTTGCTTATGTAGGCTGAGCGGTACCCCCTGCTAGCCCTGAAGTGAGGGGCCCAGCGGAGGGGAAGGGGGCCTGGCTGTAGTGGGGCTGAGGGGCCCAGCTGGAAGGATGGTCAAAGTGAGGGGTGAGGGGTCCAGTTGGCTGCACAGCTGGGCCATAGCAATGAAGCGTGTGACCCGTGTGTGGACAGCAGCAGAGTCGTGGCCCAAGCTCCCACTGCGTGCTCGGCCCTGAACAGAAGAGAATCATCCCTGCCCCAAACAGCTTTCGAAGTGACTCTCTTGTGAGGCCTCCGCCCCTCCCTGCTCTAGGCCCAGCCGTGCTGTGCTCCCTGCCCGTGACTGGGCACTCGGAGACGGACGGCTGTGTTACTGCCGTCCTTAGCCACCGCCTCTGCCCGGCTCAGGTGCTGCCCCCAGCTCTTCCATTGAACGCGCCCGACCCATGCCAGTGGCCTGGCTCCACTTTGCTTCATGGGGGTCCCCATGGACTGTCCCTGCCCCCTGGGGCCCAATGAACTGAACCCTCCACACCTGCTTTCCCAGCAGGCAGTGGGACCTGGCAGCCCCCTCTCCCTGGCTGCACATGCCAGCCGCCTGAGGCTGCTCCCCCAGCATGACGCCCAGGTCGGCTTTCGGCTGCTCATCTCATTACCCAGGATCTGCCAGGGGGTTTGTGCTGGTCGACAGTCCCTTGGCGGAGCCTGCCAGTGTGGCAGAGCCCCCAGGGGTCCCGCTTTTCCTCCAGGGCAGGCCCTGCAGCCCCTGAGCTCCAGCCCGCCTGCTTGGCACCAGGAGCTCTGCCTCCGTTCACCTTCCCTGCTCAGAGGTTGGGGGGACCCCTTTCCTCCCGGTGGCTGGGTGCGATGCTGACACGGGGTCGCTTTCAGCAGGTTCCAGCCAGCTCCTTAACGACCCATCCATCGTGCCCCAGACCGCCAGGCGACCCCCCACACCTCACGTCTCCTGCGCCGGCCCAAAGCAGATTTAACCCTTCTCCCTGCACTGGGAAACTGAGGCACACATGGGATCCATAAAACGATTACAAAAAATTCTCCCTTCATCCTAGGAGCCTTGTTTGTATTCTGCAGACCCCGCACCTGAAGCTCGGAGAGGGGAAGTGACTCCCCGCCCTTCCCCCCCCAGCTGGGAATCAATCTCTGGGTCCAAGTCTGGTGCTCTAGCCATTACCCCACACTGGCTCCCTGTACCACTGAGGGTTAGTGCTAATGTGTTTGGAGAGCGATGGGCCCAGGTCTCCTAGAGCATCGCCCGCTCTGCTGAGCCAGACCTGAAAACCAGGCAGCATGGAGGGGAGGGACTGGAATTTCCCAGCATCCTCTGGGGCATCTCTCCAACTCCACACGCCAGCCTCCTGGGTGCTACAGAAACCTGGAGAGAGAGGCACCTCTGGGTGCCCCGGTGCTGTTACCAGTCCTGGCTGGCATTGCCACGGGCCACCCCTTCCCATCCAGTAGCCAAGAAAGCAGCCCCAGGCACAGAGGAGCGCTGGGGCGGGGTGGGGGTGTGTAAGTCATTATTCAGGAGCAGAGCTGGCCACAACGCGGGGGATGGCTCCCGAGACTCTTTGGTATCCCAAGTGTGATCGGAGTCAGAACGGAAGCAAATTTACCAACTTTCTTGGCCAGCTGATGAGCCCACCAAATTTTGTTTTGTAAACACCAAAATAGCGTGGCCCTGGAAGGAAACGGGTGAAGGCTGGTCTCTCTCCCTGACAGACATTGTCCAATAAAAGATCTTCCCTCCCCCACCTTGTCTCCTAGAATGTCAGTCACAGGCATCTGCTCAGTGTGGCAGGGTCCCTGCCCTAGAGCTGGGAGCCTGGAGGCCCTGGGACTGGCTCCCAGGATCTGCAGTTCTGGGGCTGCCTCAGCATGCGGCCTGTCCCTGGCTGGGGACCCCAGAGCTTTCAGACTCCCCGGCTGGCTGGCTGCCCAGCTCCCCACATGCTTCCAGCATCCCTGCCGTAGCGCGTGGAGTTAGCAGCCCAAAAGACCCAACCCCAGCCAGGACGCCAGGGGCTGGCAGGCTCTCGGTTCAGGCGCTGTTGACCCTCGAATCCTGGCACCTGGCTCTGTTCGGCAAAAATCTGCAGTAGATTCGGCAAAACATTTCGTTTCCAGTTTTGTTGAAAAATGTCTGTGCAGCTCTATTCAGGGCTGGTCAGCAGGGAAAACTCTGGCCAAGGGGAGATGCCGGAGGGATCCAAACTAATGGGTGGGAGAGAGAACGAGACCGGACTTGGGCTGAGCCCGTCTGCCTGCGAGGACATGGGGTCTGCAGCCCTTTCATAACCGATCAGTGGGAAGGCACAGTGCAGAATGAACCTGCGGAACTCACTGCCACCAGATACTACTGAGGGCAGAAGCTTGGGTGGCGGGAGGGGAAGAGCAGACTTTGTTTGGAGACTGAGATGGCCAGGTACATCAGACACAATTTATAAAAGGCCCAAGTCACTGACGGGGTCAGAAGGGAACAGCCCCCAGGGCCAGGTTATTCCAGGACTAGCCACTAGGGGGCTTCATTGCACCTTTCTCTGAAGCAGATGGTACCAGTCACCATCAGAGCCAGATGCCAGGGTAGATGGGCCCCTGGGCTGATCGCACATGGATTTAAGCAGTATTGATACCCCCTTTCCCCCACAAGCCTGTCTCTCCATGGGTGACACCATATCTTTGGTACGGGCTGTCAGCTGGCCCTTGCCGCTCAGTTTCCTGTCAGTCAATCAGAGAATGGAAACACTGGCCCCATGACACAGCAAACAGCCTGCTCGGTGAGAGATGCCCATCTGGGCCGGCCTTTCGGCACATCCGACCGCCAGAGTCACAAGATTCCCTAAGAAACTCAGTGGGGTTGTCAACCCAACAGCCCGGCTGGCTGGGGAGAAGAGCTGGGAAAGGCTCCAAAACTAGATAGTGAAGAAAATGAGCGCTCCCCCCACAAACCCCTTCCCTCCTGCACCCCGCCCCCCACGTATCTCCTCCTCACATCCCTCCTTCATCCACATCCCCTAACCCATCCCCACCACTCCCACCTCACCCGCACCCATCCCCTGCCTCACACCACATCCCTCAGGCCCACCCATCCCCCCTCACCCCATCTCACATCCCTCATGCCCACCCATCCCCCACCTCCTCCCTCACCCCATCTCACATCCCTCACACCTACCCATGCCCCCTCACCCCACCTCACATCCCTCAGGCCCACCCATCCCCCCTCACCCCATCTCACATCCCTCACACCCACCCATCCCCCTCACCTCATCTCACATCCCTCACCCCCACCCATCCCCCCTCACCCCATCTCACATCCCTCACCCCCACCCATCCCCCCTCACCCCATCTTACATCCCTCACCCCCACCCTCACCCCATCTCACATCCCTCACACCAACCCATGCCCCCTCACCCCACCTCACATCCCTCAGGCCCACCCATCCCCCCTCACCCCAACTCACATCCCTCACCCCCACCCATCCCCCTCACCCCATCTCACATCCCTCACCCCTACCCATCCCCCCTCACCCCATCTCACATCCCTCACCTCCACCCATCCCCCTCACCTCATCTCACATCCCTCACCCCCACCCATCCCCCCTCACCCCATCTCACATCCCTCACCCCCACCCATCCTCCTCACCCCATCTCACATCCCTCACACCCATGTGTCCCCCCATCACCCCTGTCCCCCTAACACTCCTTCACCCATGTCCCCTCAACCGCCTCACCCATCCCCTCACCCCACCTCACACCCATGTGTCCCCCATCACACCCCTGTCCCCTAACACTCTTTCACCCATGTCCCCTCACCCCACCCATCCCCTGCCTCACCCCACCTCACATCCCTCATGCCCACCCATCCCCCCTCACCCTCACCCCACCTCACATCCCTCATGCCCACCCATCCCCCCTCACCCCACCTCACATCCCTCATGCCCATGTGTCCCCCCGTCACACCCTGTCCCCCTAACACTCCTTCACCCGCCCAACACATTTGTTCTTTTTTTTTTAAAAACAACCAAACCCCATGCTATTAACCCCACTGTCCAGCTCTGTTGAGGCTGGGGCTGGCGATGCCAAGGGGGCTGGAGTGGGGCGGCTGGGGGGAGGGGGGTGCAGCTGGGTCACCAGAGCCTGGAAAAGGGCCAAATTCTGAACAACCAGGATTCTGAGCCAGCCACAACCGCTGCCAATGCAGGATCATGAGCCATCGGCAAACCACCCAGCCTGGCCCTATGGGCCCTTCCAGGACCCCCTCCCAACCACTAGACCCCCCCTCCCCTCCAGAGCCCGGGAGAGAACCCAGGAGTCCTGGCTCCAGCCTCTCCCCACAGCCCACTAGACCCTCCATCCCCTCCAGAGCCCGGGAGAGAACCCAGGAGTCCTGGCTCCTCCCTCCCTCCCGGAGCCAGGGAGAAAACCCAGGAGTCCTGGCTCCCGCCACAGCCCACTAGACCGCCCCCCCCACCCCAGAAGAGAACCCAGGCGTCCTGGCTCCCAGTCCCCCTTTATGACCCTCCCGGTGCTGCTGGGCCCAGGCACTGGGAGGGGGAATCTAGCCCCGGCCCCTCCAGCCGCTGATTCAGCCCCTGCGCCGCTGCCGTCATCGCCCGGCCTCTGGCTCGCTGCTATTTTTAGCCGGGCTGCGCCAGGAATAGCGCGGGGGCCGCTGCGCGCTGGGCCGGAGCCGCGTCAGCGCAGCTATTCCGGGCCCGGCCGGCGCCCCCCGCGGCCGCTCCGGTCCCCTCCCCGCGGAACCCTCCGCCTGCCAGCCCCCTCCCCCTCCTGTGCCCCCTCCCCAAACCCCTCCCCTGCCCTCTGGGCCCCTCCCCAAGCCCCCTCCCCATCCCTCTGCCTCCAGCCCTCTGTCCCCTCCTCAGGCCCCCTCCCCTTCCTGTGCCCCCTCCCCAAACCTCTCCCCTGCCCTCTGGCCCCCTCCCCATCCCTCTGCCTCCAGCCCTCTGCCCCCTCCCCAAACCCCCTCCCCCTCCTTTGCCCTCTGTCCCCCTCCCCAGGCCCCCTCCCCCTCCTCTGCCCCCTCCTCAAACCCTTCCCCTGCCCTCTGTCCCCCTCCCCAAGCCCCCTCCCCATCCCTCTGCCTCCAGCCCTCTGCCCCCTCCCCAAACCCCCTCCTCCACCCCGCCCTCTGCCCCCTCCCCAAACCCCCTCCTCCACCCTGCCCTCTGTCCCCTCCCCAGGCCCCCTCCCCAGGCCCCCTCCCCCTCCTCTGCCCCCTCCCCAAACCCCTCCCCTGCCCTCTGGCCCCCTCCCCAAGCCCCCTCCCCATCCCTCTGCCTCCAGCCCTCTGCCCCCTCCCCAAACCCCCTCCTCCACCCCTGCCCTCTGTCCCCTCCCCAGGCCCCCTCCCCCTCCTCTGCCCCCTCCCCAAACCCCTCCCCTGCCCTCTGGCCCCCTCCCCAAGCCCCCTCCCCATCCCTCTGCCTCCAGCCCTCTTCCCCCTCCCCAAACCCCCTCCTCCACCCCGCCCTCTGTCCCCTCCCCAGGCCCCCTCCCCCTCCTCTGCCCCCTCCCCAAACCCCTCCCCTGCCCTCTGGCCCCCTCCCCAAACCCCCTCCCCCTCCTTTGCCCTCTGGCCCCCTCCCCAGGCCCCCTCCTCTGCCCCCTCCCCAAGCTCCCTCCCCTGCCTTCTGCCCCCTCCCCAGACCCCCTCCCCATCCCTCTGCCTCCAGCTCTCAGCCCCCTCCCCATCCCTCTGCCTCCAGCCCTCTGCCCCCTCCCCAAACCCCTCCCCCTCCTTTGCCCTCTGGCCCCCTCCCCAGGCCCCCTCCTCTGCCCCCTCCCCAAGCTCCCTCCCCTGCCTTCTGCCCCCTCCCCAGACCCCCTCCCCATCCCTCTGCCTCCAGCTCTCTGCCCCCTCCCCATGTCTCCCCTGCCTAGCCTTTGTCCCCTCATCTCCCCCTCCCATGCTCCATCCCTCTGCCCTGCCTCCCCCTTGCTCCTCCCCACATCTTCCCTTCCCCACCCCTCTGCCCCCTCCCCACGGTGATCAATTCTCCAATGTCTCAGGATCATTTTGAAGCCTTATGAGGTTCTTCATGGGTGCTTCAGGCCCCTCCCAGCACAGTACGCATGCTCCCCACTCCACCCTCACCCCCTCAGGGAGCACCACACCCAGCCGGAGCCCTGCAGGACCCACTCCTGCTGCGTCCCTGTCTGACCGTGACCCACTGAGGGAGGTTTTGCAACCAGCTGTTCACCCACTGTATCGTAATGGCCCTTAGGCTTCATGTCCCTAGTGAGTTCACGAGAATGTTGTGGGGCCGTGCGAGAACGCCCTGTGGGGGTGGGGGTGCCAAAAGCCATACTAAAGCCCAGCTACATCATGGCTGTGGGTCCCACCAGCTGCCAGGGGGTGCTGGGGCTTGGAAGGCAGTGACGCTGAACCGCATTTAGGTCATGAGCCGCCCTGCCTTGAGTGCAGGGGACTGGACTAAGTGAGCACTCGCGGTCCCGGCCAGGCCTCCACCTCTGGGATTCTGTGCTTGGGGGCCAGAGAAAAGGCTTGGCAGGGCGAGACTGACAGAGCTCAGGCTGGGTAGCCAAGCAAAGGGAGGTGACGCCCTCACCCCAGCTAAGCACCTTTGTGGGGAGATAATCCCAGGGCCAGGGGGGCTCTTGGACCCAGGCGAGGCAGAACAAGAGCTCAGGGCCAGGGGCTGCAGCTGGACATGTTCCCATGGGGACTAACGCCCAGATGTTCACCAGGGAGGGGATTAACCCAGGGTGGAGGCTCCATCTTCGCATGGTCCCAGGCCAGCCTGGCTCCTTTGGGAAAGACACTCCAACCAAGCCCGAATGATGGGGCCCAGTACAGAGTGAGGTGTGTGTGTGTGTGTGCGGGGGGGGAGACGTGATGCCCTGTGTTATGCACGAAGCCAGCTAGAGGGTTTCATGGGACCATCTATGAGTGGTGGTGGGGGGGCTTTTTGGGGCAACTAGCAACTTTGCTAAAAAATGCAGTTTTCAGGGCCCCAAAAATGGTTTACAAATTCCGGTCACAGCAGGCAAATAGCTTTGGACAAAAACTAAACAGGGTTTTTAAGTGTTTCAAAAGGGTATTTTTAGGAGTTTATTTCACACAGAGACAGCAGTGCCCATCCCCTCCAGCAGGGGGCAGCAGTGGTGCGCGCATGCACACCCAGTAGGGCCCATCCCCTCCAGCAGGGGGCAGCAGTGATGTGCACGCTCACACCCACCCACCCACTTGTAAAACAACCCAGCGTGGCAAACCCAACCCCAACCCATTTCAGTTGGACTCAGGACCCAACAGCCAGCCCCAGCCACCCACCCACCTCTGCAGTGCCATGGCCCCCACGGTACAGAGGCGGAAACTGACGCAAGGGAAAGGCCTTGTCAGTGTCACAACTGGGGTTCAAGCCCCAGAATCCTGATTCCCAGACCTCCCTGCTCTGACCACTAGGCCTCCCTCTCAGAGCTGGGGCTAGAACCCAGGAGTCCTGGCTCCCAGCCCCCCCCCCCCCCCCGCTCTAACCACTAGACCCCACTCCCCTCCCAGAGCTGGGGATAGAACCCAGGAGTCCTGGCTCCCAGCCCCCCCCCCCCCCCCCGCTCTAACCACTAGACCCCACTCCCCTCCCAGAGCTGGGGATAGAACCCAGGAGTCCTGGCTCCCAGCCCCCCCCCCGCTCTAACCACTAGACCCCACTCCCCTCCCAGAGCTGGGGATAGAACCCAGGAGTCCTGGCTCCCAGCCCCCCTCCCGCTCTAACCACTAGACCCCACTCCCCTCCCAGAGCTGGGGCTAGAACCCAGGAGTCCTGGCTCCCAGCCCCCCCTGCTCTAACCACTAGACCTCACTGCCTTTTGAGTAGCACTGCTAAGAGGCACTTGCAGGAAAGGGGCCACTGGAGGAGGTGCTGTCAGTGGTGAGTGACAGCCCCCCCCCCCCCGACCCTCCCCCGGGAGGTGACACTTTGCTCACTGTGACAGGGGTGTTGGGGATTGGCTGGTGTGGGGTCGCCACCTAATGGGTGAGCTCGGGAGTGCGGAGAGCAGCCAGCTCCCACTCACCCAGAAACTCCCTTCCCCCGTCTCCAGGGAAGGGGGGGCTCATCACCTGCCCGAGACAGAGCAGCGCCCCACGAGGGCAGCGCTTCTGCCCCACTTTGCAGGGCGTGGCAGAGGCTCCCCCACCCTGGGTGCCCGGCTGTGTCCCCCGTTTCCCTCTTTTGGTTTTTTCCAATTTCCCCCCAAATCAACAACTTCCTGCCCGCTGATGCCTTGAACAGGTGGCTCCAGCCTCCTTTTGAAAACCTCCAGGAGCTTCCACAACATCCCTAGGCATCTGCTACAGCAGTTCTGCAGAAAAGGACCTAGGGGTTACAGTGGACGAAAAGCTGAATATGAGTCAACAGTGTGCCCTTGTTGCCAAGAAGGCTAACGGCATTTTGGGCTGTATAAGTAGGGGCATTTCCAGCAGATCGAGGGACGTGATTATTCCCCTCTATTCGGCACTGGTGAGGCCTCATTTGGAGTACTGTGTCCAGTTTTGGGCCCCACACTACAAAAAGGATGTGGATAAATTGGAAAGAGTCCAATGGAGGGCAACAAAAATGATTAGGGGGCTGGAGCACATGACTTATGAGGAGAGGCTGAGGGAACTGGGATTGTTTAGCCTGCAGAAGAGAAGAGTGAGGGGGGATTTGATAGCTGCTTTCAACTACCTAAAAGGGGGTTCCAAAGAGGATGGATCTAGACTGTTCTCAGTGGTAGAAGATGACAGAACAAGGAGTAATGGTCTCAAGTTGCAGAGGGGGAGGTTTAGGTTGGATATTAGGAAAAACTTTTTCACTAGGAGGGTGGTGAAGCACTGGAATGGGTTACCTAGGGAGGTGGTGGAATCTTCTTCCTTAGAGGTTTTTAAGGTCAGGCTTGACAAAGCCCTGGCTGGGATGATCTAGTTGGGGTTGGTCCTGCTTTGAGCAGGGGGTTGGACTAGATGACCTCCTGAGGTCCCGTCCAACCCTGAGATTCTATGATTCTATGATTCTATGATCTGTTCCATTGTCCTACTGCTCTTATAGTTTTTCCTGAGATTTACTCTAAATCTGCTGGGGGGGGGGCAACCCAGGGGAGTGGCCTGAGACTGCCCCAGCAGCGGCCGGTGCGACTGGGGCAGGGGCTGCCTGAGCTGCCTCTGGGCCAGGCGCACCGGCCGCTGCAAAAGTCACGGAGGTCACGGAAAGTCACGGAATCCGGGACCTCCGCGACAAACTCGCCGCGTTACTTATATTCGCTCCAAATCTATCTCTTGTAGTTAATAAACTTGGGTTTTGCTTTATCTAAACCAGTGCGTTGGAGTGAAGCGTGTGGGAATCATAGCTCAAGGGGAAAAGGCTGTTGCATATTCCTCTCCACATTGAGGGAGGGGGCGAACTTTAGGAGCTTACGCTGTACAGTCCCCAGTATAATTTTGGGTTTATACTCCAGGGGGGGTGCGTGCCTGGGGAGCTGGGAGTTGCCTGGGCTGTAGCCTGTCTATGCAGGGGCTTTTCAGAGAGTCTGCATGTAACTGCAGCTGGGGATGCGTGACTGCTGGTGAAAGTGCAGGCTGGGGGGCTTTGCAGCTTGTCACAGCAGTACAGTGTGAGAGGGAGCCCAGGCTGGTGGGTCAGGGGGCTCAGTGGTGCCCCAGTTCCAGGTGGCACCCCGGGGAGAACTCTGTCACAGTAATATCGGGCTGTTAAGAAGGCGATCCTGTCCTAACAGTACCCATCATCACCAGATAAAGAAACAAATATTAAGATGGTTAAAGTAAACTTTGGTTGATGGCATTCTGCCTGGCAAGAAATCACTTATCAACAAGTTGTGGTTGTGAAATCCTCATTTCTTTATTGTTTTGTCTTTATGGTCCCCACTTCCCTATTGTTTGTCTGTATGACCTCTCTGGTTCTTTGATTGTTTCTACCTGTGGCATAACTAATTTTGCTAGGTGTAAATCAATTAAGGTGGTGGGGTAGGATTGGCTGGAGAATTTTGTTACACTATGTTAGGATTGGCTAGAAAAGTGTTTAGTAATATTTTAGTAAAATGATTGGTTAAGGTCTAGCTAAGCAGGACTCAAGTTTCACTATATAAACTGGGGTCCAAAAGGAAGTTCTTTGGGAAACAACTCCAGGACACAGCCCCAAAGATCAGAGCTGCCAGACCTCAACACCCTGCCAACCACACCGCACAAAAGTGGGAGTCCCCCAGAGGACCTGATCCTGACTGGTCATTAAGAAAAGTTCATGTGTCTTATTGGAAGTGGTGAGCACTGTGTGTGTAGCGCGTGCTGTCTGTTTTGGTGATTGTTAATAAATAGAGGTTAAGTAGAATATTACTGTGTAAGGCTCTTTCACTGGTAAAAGAAACCTGCAAACCCGCAAAGTGTAAGGTTACGCCCTGAGCCCTAGGCGTGAAGGGTGTGAGGGTGGTGCCTAAATTAAGAGGGTCACACTTTGAGCCCTAGGAACTGGGTCAAGGTGGGTGCCCCTGGAATGTGTGAGTAACAGAGAATTTTGTGCAGGTAACACCAGGACTCACCTGCCGCCCACAGAGCTGGGTTGGGAGGAGCTGAGGCAAACCCTACCTACAGTGAGAGAGCCGAGGCCCCGGGAGGCTGAGAAGGCAGGACGGGCCCTCTAGGGAGGCGAACCTGACCACCGACCCTGCTCCTCAAATCCAGGCACTGCCAGGATCCCTCCTCCTCCAGCAGCTGCTGCTCCTCACGCCCTCCCGGTGGTGGAGGAGGCCAATGGCAGTTACTGCGGGAGCCGGACATTTGGTGTCTGGTCAGCATAACTGACCGGACACTTCATGGGTCTCCTTTTGACCAGACTTTCCAGTCAAAAACCAGACACCTGGCAACCCTAGGACTGGGCAGACCCGGGCTGCCCGTTGTAGGGTCCCTGGGCTGGAATCCAGGGTAGCGGGTGGGCCCGGGCTCCCCTGCCGGCCATGGGGATAGTGGCCCAGAGCCGGAGGAGGGGCTGAGCACTGTATGGAAATGGCCTTTGAACGGGGGTGCTGCTGGACTCTGTAAACCCAGAAGAGGGGGACTAAATGGCGCACTGGCCGGAGGGCCGAGGGCCTGGGAGTAAGGCTGTTGCAGAGCGCACAGCGAGGGGGCACCCGCCGTAGCAAGAGCCCTATTCCCTGATCTAGACACAAAGAGGCTCTTTGGCGGGGAGTAGCAATAGGTGAGGAACGCGGGCAAAGGCTCGCCACGAAGCGAGGGGAGAATAGGCGTCGTCAGTTAGAAAATGGAGCCGCTGCATGTGGAAGCCTCCCTGGGAGGAAGGGCTGAGCCCCCACGCTGCGAACGGAGGGGCAGGCTTGGTTACCTGAGTCCCCTTGTCAGCTCTGGGGAGCAGCTGGCGCAGGGCCAGGCACAACCCCTGGAAAACCAGCGCAGATGCCGGCAGGGGCAGGCGGACCTGCGGAGACACCTGCTGCTCTTGGGGGTGCAACAGCAGTGCCCGATGGGGATCCCCCCACAGGCCATGAGCAGCCAGAAGGGGAACAGCAGCAGGGGCCAGGAGCCCAGAGGCCCAGCCTAGGGTATGTTTTGCCTGTGGCAGGCCCTTATATGGGCTGGGGGGTGGGCAGCTGGGTGAAAACGCCGACGAACGGCCCGCTGGCCGGGCAAGGCTGAGCGTGCATTTTGGAGGCCAAGAAGCCGGGTCGAAAGGTGCTGCCTTGGCAGGAACCGGAGCGTGGGCAACGGAAAGACTGCAGGGCTGCCACTGGTGGGGCAGGCCCCTTTGCGGATATAGACAGGCTACAGGGCATCCCTCCAGCACAGACCCCCTCAGGGCAGACCCCTGCGCGGATACAGACGGGCTACAGGGCATCCCTCCAGCACAGACCCCCCCCCCCCCCCAGGGCAGACCCCTGTGCGGATACGGACGGGCTACAGGGCGTGATTCCCAGAGACCCCCCAGGGCAGACCCCTGTGCGGATACGGACGGGCTACAGGGCATCCCTCCAGCACAGACCCCCCCCAGGGCAGACCCCTGCGCGGATACGGACGGGCTACAGGGCATCCCTCCAGCACAGACCCCCCCCCCCCCCCAGGGCAGACCCCTGTGCGGATACGGACGGGCTACAGGGCGTGATTCCCAGAGACCCCCCAGGGCAGGCCCCTGTGTGGATACGGACGGGCTACAGGGCGTGATTCCCAGAGACCCCCCAGGGCAGGCCCCTGTGTGGATACGGACGGGCTACAGGGCGTGATTCGCAGAGACCCCCCAGGGCAGGCCCCTGTGTGGATACGGACGGGCTACAGGGCGTGATTCCCAGAGACCCCCCAGGGCAGGCCCCTGTGTGGATACGGACGGGCTACAGGGCGTGATTCGCAGAGACCCCCCAGGGCAGGCCCCTGTGTGGATACGGACGGGCTACAGGCCGTGATTCCCAGAGACCCCCCAGGGCAGACCCCTGTGTGGATACGGACGGGCTACAGGGCGTCCCCCCAGGGCAGACCCCAGCTGTAAGACCCTTTAACGCTCTACCAGGTACGGCCGGGTTCGCTGAAACAAGGTCTGGGTGCGCTGCGCCACCTGGTGGCAGAACTGTACAGTACAGTTTAGCCTCCAGTGCAGCGTGGACCCCAAGGGGCTGGGGGGGCGGGGGGGGGGACCCTGCCGCCGGACCAGGTAGGAGGCAGGCAATGTGGACGTGGCGGCGACGCCCACGGACCTCGCAGTTCACCCCGCAGCCGCTCGGAGGTCACGGAGGTGAAAACCCAAGGGTGGGCGAGACAGACGAACAGGCTGCAATTGGGCCTGGCCCAGACACCGGGACAGGCCCCGGTGGGCGCATAACCCCAGCTGGGATGGGCTTGGGGGGGGGGCAGCGGCGGTGGAGGAAGCGCGGAGGATTCAGGGGACACTTGTCACCGCAGCACAGGCCTTGCGAGCAGAGGCCCCCGAGTTCCTGCGGAAACTGGCAGGTAACCTGGAGCAGAAGTGAGATGCCCTGCGGGCCCAGCAGAAGGCATCTTCCCCCACGGGGGGGCTGAGGGGGTTAGTCTTGCAGGCAGGGTGTGTGACGGGTGTGCACCCCACACCAGCCCTGAGAGGGTGAACAAAGGCCTGAGCGCTCTGTTCGGTCCCTGGTCTCTCCTGGGTGCGGGAAGGCCCAGGTTGACGGGGATGGGCAGGGCTGGGCCGCATTAGCCAGCCCGGAAGCTGTGAGCAGAAGGGGGCTGCAGTGGGAGGGGGCTGCAGTCACTGCCTGGGACGAGGGAGGTCCTCAGGAGGCGGGAGTCCAGGGGAACACCAAGCCCTGAGAGGCTGCCCTGGAGCAAGCAGTCGGCAAGAGGCTGGGAGGGGCGAGGGACCCCGGGGAGCAGAGCAGAGCAGAGCAGCTCCCGTGGCAAACCCAGGACCAGGCAAGAGAAGACGGAGAGCCTGAGTAGGAGGCAGTCCAGGGAAACAGCAACAGGGATGGGGCCTGAGCAGACCTGGGCTGCTTGTTGTAGGTCCCTGGCCTGGAACCGGGGGTAGCAGGTGGGCCCGGGCTCCCCTGCCAGCCAGGGGGATAGCAGTCCAGAGCCCGAGGAGGGGCTGAGCAACGTCTGGAGACGGCCTTTGGACAAGGGTCCTGCTGGACTCCGTTACCCTCAAGGGACGCGCTCAATGGTGCACTGGCCATAGGGCCGAGTGCCCGGGAGAAAGGCTGTTGCAGAGTGAGCAGTGAGGGGGTCCCTGGAGCTACGCTCCCGACTGAGCTGTGCCAGCAGCGAGCGGGACCCCGGCTGCAGGGCCAATGAACCCCCCTCGCCTAGGGAGGCCTGGCAGCTCCATTCCCTGCCGCCCATGACCAAAGGCTGCGAAGCACATGCCAAGTAGCCTGAGGCACTCTGGGTACGAGGAGCTGGCAGGTTCTCACAAGCTGGAGCAGGGTGTGGGCGCATGAGGGGCGGGGATCGCTCCCAGGGGGCTGGGCGGGGGGAGCCATCGCTGTTGCCCTTGGTTGGTCTTTTTGAGGGTGTCGGCGCCAGGCGCTGCCCTCGCCTCCCTGGGAGGAAGTTGCTCTGGGGTGGATCTGGCATCGCTGGGCACCAGATCAGCACCATGGAGCGACAAAACCTGCACCAGGTAAAGCCTCTGACATCCCCCCGCTCCATGCACCAGCCCCCTGGCTTGACAGAACCCCCATAAGCAGGGGGAAGGTGCTTGAGGGGCTGCCCCATTCTGCTGTGAAAGAGCCACACGCAGGGACCAGGCTACACGTTCGATCCCAGATACAAACCGGCCATTGCTCCAGACCAGCGTCCTGGGCTGCCGGGAAGGCGGCGGCCCACGGGGACGGGCAGCCGCTGGCCCAAGGACACCCAGGGACATGGTGTCAGCGCTGGGAATGGAACCCAGGAGGCTTGGGAGCAGTCACCGTTCTCGCGGGCCAGGCGGTGCAGGGGCTCAGACGCTGGGCAGGGAGCGGTGTCTAGTGGTTAGAGCTCAGCTCACCACATACAGCAGCGTCGCGTGCCAGAGACCTGGGCTCTCTGCCCGGCTCTAGAGCCCCAGCACCAGCTGGTCTGTCCTTGGCTCGGTGGGAAGGGGGGCGGGGCAGCAAAGGAAGCCACTTGGCTCCTGTCGGGGGTGGGGGTGGATGGGGAACAGGGCCTTGCTCAGGAGTAAGGGCTGTGCAGGCCCGGGGGGAGGGGGGGGGGGTGGCGGGCGGGGGGGGCTCCTAGACGCCACGTCCCCAGCCCAGGGTGCCAGCTGCTGTGGGGTTGGTGATGCCAAGTGCGGGGGGCACCTGAGATACAGACCATGGTGTAGACCCTGGGCCATGACCCAGCCCTACTGGCCCCCACCTCCTCTCTTGCCGGTTCCCCCCCCGCCCCCTCACTCTGCCCTGCCGGTTCCCCCCTCCCCTGCTGGCTCCATGCCCTAGCGGGGGGGCAGTTTCTCATTCCCTGTGCTGGGTTAAGGGATCACATCTAGGGGGGCACCGCAGGGCCAGCCGCTGCCCAGACGGTGGGGGATGGGCTCCACGCAGCTCCGCCGTCTGGTTCCTGCACCGGTGCCCAAGCTGAGCGTCCCCCTGCCCTGCCACAACTGCTCAGGGGCTGGGTGGGCAGTGATTCCGGGGGGGTGGGGGGGGGGGCGGGAGGAGCCGGACGTTGGCCCCTGGTGTGACCCCCTCCGCCTGATCTCCCAGCCTCGGGAGCGCCCCCTGCTGGTGGCTGGGAGCCATTCTGGCCGCAATGAAAGGACCCTGCCCGGCGGCTTTTTCCACCAGCGTTTTTATTAAAGTGTAAATCTGAGTGGAGCTTTGCGGGCGCCAGGGCTGCGCCTGCCCCACGGCGCCAGGGGGTGGCCCCAGGCCAAGTCCAAGAAGGGGCCACCGGACTAAAAACAGTGTGGGGAGGGGCGGGGGGGGGGGCTCGGACACAACAGGCTGCCAACCAATCACAGACCCTGAATTCACTTGGGTCCGAGCCCCCGCCCCGGGAAACCAGACCCCTCCAGCCCTGAGGAGCCAGGGGCCTGCCCCTTCCCCACCCCCACCCCACAGGGCCAGGCCCTGCCGGGCTCATGCTGGGGCTGCGGCTTGGAGGCAGGAAGCAGGCAGGGCCCAGCAGGCCGGGCTGCTCGGCCCACGGCGGAGGGTGGCATGCAGGGGCCTTTTGCTATGGCAGGCTGCACCCGGTGCTACAGCCCAGGGTGGTGGCCCAATCGTGGGGGCCCCTCTCAGTCACCCCCACAGCCCCGGAGCCCCGAATGTCCAGGGAGCCGCCTCCTGCCCCAGCCCCGCAACGCGCAGGGCCAGGGGGGCAGCGCAGGGGCTGAACTGTAGGCGGGTTCCTGACCAGGAGAGGGTCCTTGGCCCCTTTCCCTGGGGTGGGGGGTGTCACCAGCGGGGGGAGGGTTCCGGGGGGGAGCGAGGGGGGGGCAGGGGCGTCGTTGCTGTGAGTCGGGCCGGGGCAGTCGCTCATTCTGGCTTCGCTTTGGCACTTGGGAGCTTGGCCTGAATCCTAAAGGGGAGAAAGAGAAACATCACCACGGTGGTTAAACGCCCCCTGGCCCGGGCTGGAGCCCCTCCCCCTCCTCCTCGGCACCCACGCGTGGCAGGCTGGGCACAGAGTCACTGGGTTACCCATGCTCCAGCCCTATATCTCCAGGTCTGAGCCCCTGGCACTCCACCCCCAGGGCCAGCCCCTAGAGGGGACACGCTCACACCCCCAGGACACCTGGGCTGGGCAGGGCTGGACGGGCAAAGGAGTCACTGCGGGGCGTTCAACCCAGCAGCCCCGCAGGGAAATACCATGGGGACGCCGTGCTGCCAGCCCTCGCCCGCTGCCTTCCGCGCTGACCCCCAAAGCCCAGAACGGTGGAAAGGGCGCTGGGCTGCAGCAATGGGGCAGTGGGCACTGCACTGTGGGGAGCGAGGGCTGGGGGCTTGGTGTGCTGTAGGAAGTGGGGGCCGCGGGCTCGGCAGGGGGCGCTGCACTGTGGGGACTGGGGGCTCTGCACTGCAGGGAGCGGGGGCAAGAGGCTTAGTGGGGAGGTGCCGCACTGCGGGTAGTGGGGACTGGGGGTTCGGCGGGGGGCACCGCGCTGACAGGAGTGGGACAGGGGGGTTAGCAGGGGATGCTGCACTGCGGGTAGTGGGGACTGGGGGTTCGGCGGGGGGCACCGCGCTGACAGGAGTGGGGCAGGGGGGTTAGCAGGGGGCGCTGCACTGCGGGTAGTGGGGACTGGGGGCTCGGCGGGGGGCACCGCGCTGACAGGAGTGGGGCAGGGGGGTTAGCAGGGGGCGCTGCACTGCGGGTAGTGGGGACTGGGGGCTCAGCGGGGGGCACCGCGCTGACAGGAGTGGGGCAGGGGGGTTAGCAGGAGGTGCTGCACTGCGGGTAGTGGGGACTGGGGGCTCGGCGGGGGGCACCGCGCTGACAGGAGAGGGGCAGGGGGGTTAGCAGGGGGCGCCACACTGCAGGGCGTGTCCTCTCTGGGCTGTGTTGTGGGGTCACTATGGGCCCTGTGTGGCTCCTGGCAGAGCCGGGAGCTCGTCCCCTCCCCGCATGGCAGACACGAGGGGTGTGGGGGGCCCTTACTTAGCTCTGAGGTTACTCAGCTGGTTCCTCACCAGCCCCACGTACTGGTCGATCTGTGCCTGGAACAGATGAAGTGAGAGGTAAACAGTGGGGGGAGGTCTGGGCAACAGCCCCCGCCCCCCGAGACCATTGCAGAGCTACAGGGCCTCTGGAGAGCCGGAAGTCGCTGCCTGGGGTCCCCGCCCTGACGCCTCCGGGGATCCCTGAACAAAGGTGAGAGCTCCAGGCAACGCTGGGGTTGGTCCTGCTTTGAGCAGGGGTTTGGATTAGAACCTCCCCAGGTTCTTCCAGCCCTGATCTTCTGTGATTCTATGAATGGGACACGTGGCCTTTCCCCTCTAGGGGGTGCCATCTCCCAGCCGGCCCCAGGACGGGGGTCTCCCTCGCTCACGGGGTGGGGAGCGGAACATGGGGCCTTTCCCCTCTAGGGCGCGTCGTCTCTCTCTCTCTCCTGCCCTGGGGCAGGAGCAGAGCCGCCAGCATGAGCCCGTGCGCTGGCCAGGCTAGCCCATCCCAATGGCGCCCGTGGCCCTGAGCCACCCCCCGGCCACTCACCTGGTGCTGCCGGTAGAGCAGGGGGAAAGTAAATGCACTTATCACACCTGCGGGCAGAAAGGGGCAGGTCAGACACACACACACGCACCCCGCCACTCCCAGCGCCCCCTGCTGGGGCAGACCGGGGTAACTGGGAGCTCCCCCCACAGCCAGCATTACCCCGCTGCTGCCTAAACGCTGGTCCTGCCCCGCACATGCCCCCTCCCCGACCCCCCTTCGCCCCTGCCCGCCCTTACCCAGGATGAGCAGCGTCAGCCCGTTGAACACGGCTCCCACGTAGGTGAGGATGTAGAACAGGAAGGCGAACTGCAAGCAGGAGAGAGCGCGGTGAGAGCGAGGCGGGCCTCCCTTCCCCCCGCCCGCCCAGGGGCTGCAGCCTGCCCCAGCCCCCCAACGGGCAGCAGCCCCGCGTGGGGGGAGGAACCCGGGCTGGTTCTGCTCAGCAGAGACTCACGCGGGTCCCTGCTCCCAGTCTCCAGCAGGGGGCACTGAGCAGCCAGGGCCCCCTGCCCGGGGAAGCTGGCAGGTGCATGGCAGGGCGGGGGAGTGGGAGCAGTTCCCTGCCAGCCTGGTGGGTTCGTGGCCATGGCTCTTGGCCTGATGCCTGAGACCCACAGAGACCAGCGTCCTGCTGCTGCAACCCACTCTGTCCTCGGCGCCTCTGTCCAAGCCGGCAGCCCCGCCCGGCCACGCGTGCCCGCTCCCGGCCAGGGATGCTAGCAGCAGGAGTCCAACTAGGGTTCCCAGGTGTCCGGAACACCGGGTTGAAAAGGGACCCTGGCGGCTCCGGTCAGCACCGCCGACTGAGCCGTTAAAAGTCTGGTCAGCGGCGCACTGGGGCTAAGGCAGGCTAGTCCCTACCTGTCCTGGCACCGCGCTGCGCCCCAGAAGAAGCCAGCAGGTTTGGTTTCTAGGCGGGGGTGCCACGGGGCGCCGCACACTGCCCCCGCCCCGAGCACCGGCTCTGCACTCCCATTGGCCGAGAACCACGGCCAATGGGAGCTGGTGGAGGCGGTACCTGCGGGCAAGAGCAGCACGCGGAGTCTCCTGCCCCCCCCCCCCCCGCCTAGAAGCCGGACCTGCTGGCCAGTTCTGGGGCACGGCGCGGAGAGAGGACAGGCAGGGAGGCTGCCTTATCCCCACTGCGCCGCTGACCGGAGCCACTCGAGGTAAATCCACACCCCAACCCCGAGCCCCAACCCCTTGCCCCAGCCCTGAGCCCCCAACCAAACCCAGAGCCCCCTCCTGCACCCCAAACCCCTCTGCCCCAGCCAAGAGCCTGCACCCCCACCCCAACCCCCCGCCTCAACCCGGAGCCCCCTCCCGCACTCCGAATCCCTCGGCCCCACCCCCCAGACACCCCCCCCAAACCCCTCATCCCCAGCCCCACCCCAAAGCCTGCACCCCCAGCCGAAGCCCTCACCCCCTCCCAACCCCAACTCCCGGCCCCAGCCCGAAGCCTCCTCCTACGCACCCCAAACCCCTCATTCCTGGCCCCACCCCAAAGCCTGCACCCCCTGCCGGAACCCACAGCCCAACCCCCTGCCCTGCCCGGTGAAAGTGAGAGTGAGTGACGGAGGGAGGGGGAATGGAGGGGGCAGGGGGCGTGGCTTTGGAGAAAGGGCAGGGCCTCGGGGCAGGGGGCGGGGCAAGGGTGTTCGATTTTGTGAGACTGGCAACCCTAAATCCAACTCTCCGAGTCCCAGGGCCCCAGGTGCTGCAGCCATGTGAGGGTCGCTGCCCGACGGCAGGGGCAGGGGAGTGCTGTGCGCAGACAGGCCAGCGCCGGGATCGGGAGCACAGGGGACCACCAGGGTCAGAGCCCGGGGAGGAGTGGGGAACAACCGGCCTCAGCTGGCTCTGCGCTGGGCCTGAGTGCTGGAGCTGGAGCGGGAGCAGCCCCAGTGCCTTCCGGCTCAGGCAGGGGCATGGGGAGGGCAGCTGGAGGCCTGATCCCTGCGGGCGAAGCCGTGGGGGCCAGTTCTGGTGTTTCAGGACCAGCTGTGAGTGTGAGGCCCCCTGGGGCTCGGGCGGTGCCTGCGTCTTCCCAGTGCCCTGGCCTGGCGCCCGCCCTGCACCAGACCCTCACCTGCCTGGCGTGGCCATCACCTGGCCGCCTCTCCACTGGCCCCACCCGCCTGGTGTGGCCATCACCTGGCCGCCTCCCCACCGGCCCCCCCACCTGGTGTGGCCATCACCTGGCCACCTCCCCACCGGCCCCACGACCTGGGCATTGCTGGACCATGTCCCCAGCCTCAGGCTCTGGCTCCCCCTGCACCCCCAAAACTCTGCAGAGTGGGCATCCCCCTCCAGCAGGCACGGGGGGCCCTTTGCCTGCTCCCCACAACCTCCTGCTAATCACTGCCCCTCACCCCCATGGCAAGGAGTCCCCACATTGCTGACTACACCCCCAGTTCCTGCTTCCTCCTGCCAGACCAAGGGGTAGGTACAAGCCACCTCCCCATGACTCCATAACGGCCAAGGAGAGCATATAACGGGGGGGTTAGATAAATCCAAGGGGAGAAGGCAAAGGACCCTCGCCCGCTGTGCCCCAGTCCCCATGGGAGGGGGGTGGAAACAGAGCTCAACACTTCTCCCACCCCTGCTCCAGGATGCTCACAGGGGGCCCAATCTCCCCTACACCAGCAGGGACAGGGAGCCGGGGTGACCCTGCCGGGGGGAGGGGTAGCACCCACCTTGATCGAGTCCACCAGATCCTCCACCAGGAAGAGGCGGCGCAGGGTGTGTGCGGCCGCCAGGAAGTCCCGGCTGAACCGCGCGGTGAGGCGCTCCAGCTGCTCCTGGGACAGCGGCAGCTCGGCATCCAGCTGAGCCCTGAGCACATGGGGGGGGGGGGGTTAGCGAGTGGGGGGCACCTCAGCCAAACGCCCACCCTACACCTCACAGCACCCCTTGGGAGAGGCCACTGGGACTGGCATAGCCGGGAGCTGCTCCCATCCCGCTCCCCACAGCGCCCCCTGCTGGGAGAGGCTGGGGCTGGCATGGCTGGGGCCTCCCCACACAGCCAGTGCCCTGCCCCGCTCCCCACAGCGCCCCCTGCTGGGAGAGGCTGGGGCTGGCATGGCTGGGGCATCCCCACACAGCCAGTGCCCTCCCCCGCTCCCCACAGCGCCCCCTGCTGGGAGAGGCTGGGGCTGGCATGGCTGGGGCCTCCCCACACAGCCAGTGCCCTGCCCCGCTCCCCACAGCGCCCCCTGCTGGCATAGTCAGGTGGTTGCTGAGGGAGGAATTCACTGGAAGGGGGAGGGGGTACTCATGGGGAGGGGGTGTTGGGGGGACTCACTGAAGTGGAAGTCTGGGGGTGGGGGGTTAGACCCACCAGAGAGGGGAGGCTCCGAGGGTTAATCTGGGAGGGTGGGGAGGTTGTAGGGGGATCATTCACTTGAAGGGGAGAGGATCGCGGGGCTGGCCAGTGGTGTGCTGGGGGACCAGGGGGACTCTCTGGAAGGAGGATGTTGGGATGGGGGCAGGGTACTCACTGAAAGGGGGGAGGGTGTGTGGTTGGATCACACTCCCTGGCAAGGCACCGGGGGGGGGGGCGGGTCACACTCCCTGGCAGGGCCCCGGGTAGGGGGTGGCGGGCTTGCACTCCCTGGCAGAGGGTTCAGGGGGGTCACACTCCCTGGCAGGGCCCCGGGTAGGGGGTGGCGGGCTTGCACTCCCTGGCAGAGGGTTCAGGGGGGTCACACTCCCTGGCAGGGCCCGGGGTAGGGGGTGGCGGGCTTGCACTCCCTGGCAGAGGGTTCCGGGGGGGTCACACTCCCTGGCAGGGCCCCGGGTAGGGGGTGGCGGGCTTGCACTCCCTGGCAGAGGGTTCAGGGGGGTCACACTCCCTGGCAGGGCCCCGGGTAGGGGTTGGCGGGCTTGCACTCCCTGGCAGAGGGTTCCGGGGGGGTCACACTCACTGGCAGGGCCCCGGGTAGGGGGTGGCAGGCTTGCACTCCCTGGCAGAGGGTTCAAGGGGGTCACACTCCCTGGCAGGGCCCCGGGTAGGGGGTGGCGGGCTTGCACTCCCTGGCAGAGGGTTCAGGGGGGTCACACTCCCTGGCAGGGCCCCGGGCTCACACTCACTGGAAGGGGTTGGCGCCGTCGGAGCGGCGCAGGGCTTGCAGCGCCTTGCGGCCCAGCCGCAGCGTGATGGTGATGCCCAGCATGGCCAGGGCGCCGTAGGAGCCCACGCTGACGATGCTGAAGTGCAGCAGGCTCAGCAGAGTCACCATGATGCCGGTGAGGACGAGCGCCGAGGTGCGGGTGTCCCGCCAGTACACCAGGTCCGCCACTGCAGGGGGAGAGCGTTAGCGGGGCCGGCCGGGGGCGGCCTGGAGCCACACGTGTCCACGGCCTGGGGCTTCCCCTGGGGACCCCGTCCCCGTCCCTCAGGACCTGTCCCCCCGCCTGGCCCCTCAGGGACCCCCTCCACCTGGGGACGTCCCGCTCAGTCCCTCAGGACCCCCTCCCCCCGCCTGGCCCCTCAGGGACCCCCTCCACCTGGGGACGTCCCGCTCAGTCCCTCAGGACCCCCTCCCCCCGCCTGGCCCCTCAGGGACCCCCTCCACCTGGGGACGTCCCGCTCAGTCCCTCAGGACCCCCTCCCCTCGCCTGGCCCCTCAGGGACCCCCTCCACCTGGGGACATCCCGCTCAGTCCCTCAGGACCCCCTCCCCTCGCCTGGCCCCTCAGGGACCCCCTCCACCTGGGGACGTCCCGCTCAGTCCTTCAGGACCCCCTCCCCTCGCCTGGCCCCTCAGGGACCCTCTCCACCTGGGGACGTCCTGCTCAGTCCCTCAGGACCCCCTCCCCTCGCCTGGCCCCTCAGGGACCCCCTCCACCTGGGGACGTCCCGCTCAGTCCCTCAGGACCCCCTCCCCTCGCCTGGCTCCTCAGGGACCCCTCCACCTGGGGACGTCCCGCTCAGTCCCTCAGGACCCCCTCCCCCCGCCTGGCCCCTCAGGGAACTCTTCCCTCCCTGACCTGGGGACGTCCCACTCAGTCCCCCCTCTCCCGGGCTTGACCCCCCTCCCCAAGCTTGGGTCCCTGGCCCAGGCCCAGGCCCAGCGCTGCATCTCATGCTGGGCCAGAACCACGATGAGCCCCCTGCAGTGAGTGCCCATCTCCCAGGCACAGACCCGCCAGCCTGCGCCCCCATCAGTCCCCCGCCCCCTGGACATTGCAGCACCAAGCCAGGGCACGAGCCGCCAGCAGGGCCCAGCCAGCCAGACCCCGGCCTGGACGGTGGCTGGGGTTCTCCCCAGCAGCGCCGGGCCAGGAGGGGCCCTCAGCCAGACCTGGTGGGTGGGACATGGCGCCAGCAGCAGGTGCTGGGGCGAGGATGGGATCCCGAGACCATCCCCCCCAGCGGGCCCCCGACCCGCAGCAGCAGGGCTGAGTCGGGGAGGCTGTGTCTGGGACACCGGCAGTGCCTGGGGGGTGTCCTGGGGCCGGGGGAGATGCGGTGGCATCCCTGGGGCCTCAGGGGCTCCACTGGGCACAGCCAAAGGGTCAGGGATCTGGGGACGGGCCAAGGCCCCCATAGGGGCCTGGACTCTGCTATGGGGCCCATGGTGGGCACAGCCCTGGGGCAGGCACTCTGAGCGAGGGAGGACTGCGGGCACAGACCAGGGGGGAGGAGGTGACCAGACCCTGGCAGCTACTGCTTAGCCCAGGTCCAATGCCCACCCATGAAGGGGGTCCCGAGGGCATGTGGGCACCCTGGGGCCATGCCAGCCCTGACTGGGTTGTTCCAGGCCTCCCCACAGGCCGGGCTATAGGATACGTGTGGGGAAAAGGAATAAGGGGGCAGGGGGAGTCAAGGCACCCTCTGCTCTGGGCTCCCGTCCCACAGCGGGTCTGAAACTGGGCCAGGCATCCCACACCCTCTCTGAAACTAGGATCCACCGGGGCCAGATCCAGGAGACTCCCTTAGCATACAGAACTGAGGTGTATTTTTATCACTTCGTTATCGAGGTATAAAACAAAGAATCAAAATCACAGTCCGCCCGTGTCTGGGGCTTCTCTCCCTAGGATAGTCTGAGGTCTTGTTCTTAGGCTAAGGCCTGTGGCAGGGGCAGCCATAAGCTGGGAAGCGAAGGGTCACATCCTCACATCCCAAACCAGTCACACTGAAATCAGGTGCTATTGGGCCGTTAGGAAGACGATCCTGAACCCGGGCCCATCACCACCAGAAAAAGGAAAAGGTCTTAAGATCGTTAAAGAAAACTTAGTTTGATAGCGTCTGTCTGGCAAGAAATCACCTATCAGTGGTTGTGAAACACTCATCTCTGTATTGTTTTATCTTTATGGCCCCCACTTTTCCATTTCCACTGCTTGCATCCGAAGAAGTGGGTATTGACCCATGAAAGCTTATGCTTCAATACCTCTGTTAATCTATAAGGTGCCACAGGACCCTTTGTCACTTTTCTATTGTTAATCTGTCTGGTTTTCTAATTGTTTCTGTCTGCTGTATAATTAATTTTGCTAGGTGTAAGTTAATTAGGGCTAATTATGACAGTCAAGCAGCAATGGTCTCAAGTTGCAGAGGGGGAGGTTTAGGTTGGATATTAGGAAAAACTATTTCACTAGGAGGGTGGTGAAGCACTGGAATGGGTTACCTAGGGAGGTGGTGGAATCTCCTTCCTTAGAGGTTTTTAAGGCCCGGCTTGACAAAGCCCTGGCTGGGATGATTTAGTTGGGGTTGGTCCTGCTTTGAGCAGGGGGTTGGACTAGGTGACCTCCTGAGGTCTCTTCCAACCCGGAGATTCTATGATTCTATGAGAGTAGTGGGATATAATTGGTTAGAGAATCCAATATGTTAGGACTGGTTAGTTAAATTTCAGTAAAATGATTGGTTAACGTCTAGCTGAGAATATTACTATATAAATGGGTCAAACAGGAAGTGGAAGGGAAATTAGAATCATGTTTGCTAATGCGGGGGGGGACGGGAACAGGGACACAGGCAAGGCACTGCGGCATCAGAGCTGGGAAGGGGGACGCGGGGGACACTGGGGAACAGACTCTGTCGCCGTACAGAGATAAGCCCGGCTGGTACTGTGCAGGGCTTCGGAATATGCTTGCTTGGAAACTAACCCCAATAACCATCGCATTGTCTGCGCTTCGGACTTCTGGTCTTTTGCTGCTTGCTGTCTGCGTGACAAGAACCAGAGGAGAGGCTGAAAGGAAAGCCCTCTAACACTGGGCGAGGCATCCCACACCAGCTCTGAAACCAGGATCCACCGGGCCAGATACGGGAGACTCCCCCATCCCCACTCCAACAGAGCCAGTGCCCCTGCAGTGCCCAAATCTCAGCTCCCCCTGCAGAGCCAGTGCCCTCTGCAGTGCCCACATCTCAGCGCCCCTTGCAGTGCCCACATCTCAGTGCCCCTTGCAGGGCCAGTGCCCTCTGCAGTGCCCACATCTCAGCGCCCCTTGCAGTGCCCACATCTCAGTGCCCCTTGCAGGGCCAGTGCCCTCTGCAGTGCCCACATCTCAGAACCTCAGCAGTGCCCACATCTCAGTGCCCCTTGCAGTGCCCACATCTCAGCACCTCTGCAGTGCCCACATCTCAGAGCCCCTTGCAGGGCCAATGCCCACTGCAGTGCCTGCATCTCAGTGCCTCTTGCAAAGCCAGTGCCCTCTGCAGTGCCCACATCTCAGCACCCCTGCAGTGCCCACATCTCAGTGCCCCTTGCAGAGCCAGTGCCCTCTGCAGTGCCCACATCTCAGCACCTCTGCAGTGCCCACATCTCAGAACCTCAGCAGTGCCCACATCTCAGCTCCCCCTGCAGAGCCAGTGCCCTCTGCAGTGCCCACATCTCAGCACCTCTGCAGTGCCCACATCTCAGAGCCCCTTGCAGGGCCAATGCCCACTGCAGTGCCTGCATCTCAGTGCCCCTTGCAGGGCCAGTGCCCTCTGTAGTGCCCACATCTCAGCATCTCTGCAGTGCCCACATCTCAGAGCCCCTTGCAGGGCCAATGCCCACTGCAGTGCCTGCATCTCAGTGCCTCTTGCAAAGCCAGTGCCCTCTGCAGTGCCCACATCTCAGCACCCCTTGCAGAGCCAGTGCCCTCTGCAGTGCCCACATCTCAGCACCCCTGCAGTGCCCACATCTCAGTGCCCCTTGCAGAGCCAGTGACCCCCACAGGACCCACACGTCAGTGCCCCCTGCAGTGCCAGAGCCTCCTGCAGTGCCCACATATCAGCACTGTCTGCGGTGCCAGTGCCTTCTGCACTGCCCACATCTCAGCGCCCCATGCAGGGCCAGTGCCCTCTGCAGTGCACACCTTTCAGAACCTCTGCAGTGCCCACATCTGAGCACCCCCTGCATTTCCAGTACCACTGCAGTGCCCACGTCTCAGCACTTCCTGCAGAGCCAGTGCCCACATCTCAGCACCCCGTGCAGGACTCAAACCTCAGTGCCCCCTGCAGTGCCAGAACCTCCTGCAGTGCCCACATACCAGTGCCATGTGCAGTGCCAGTTCCCTCAGCAGGGCCCGCATCTCCGCACTCTGTAGTGCCAATGCCCCGGAAGGGCCATCTCAGCGCCCCTGCACAGCCAGTGCCCAGACCCCGCCCTGCCACCTCATGCTCAACCGCGCCCCACGCAATGTCCACGGCACGAGAGCGCCCTAGCCGCTGGTCTCACTCCCTGGAAGGCTGCATGTGCCAGCCTCCACCCCTCGGGGCGCGCCACATACTGTCCCCCACCAGTGCCCACTCCATGCATGTTCCCAGTGCCCTTGTTCCTGCCCTTCCTCCCCAGGCAGACGCCACTCTCTGTAACACGAGATGCCCAGGAGCTGGGGACACCCTGTTCCTACCCCCATCCGGCTAAGTGCCACCTCCAGCCCTGTCCCTTTAAATGGCAGTGGGGGGGGGGGCTCGCTTTCCAGGGGGTCATGCGGCTCACCCCTTTGTGGGCAGCTCGTGGCTAAGTTTAGCTGCCGGCTTGCAGCTGTCGGGATGGTGCCGCTCCCGCTCCCCCACCTGGTAACTGACAGGCCCAAGTGCTGGGGAGGGGGGGCATGTCGCTCACAGGCACGGACTGGGGGGGGCGGTCAAAGCCCTGAGGATTGGGGCCCCCCCAGCAATTGCTACGACCCCCAGCTCTGATCCCAGCCCTCCCCCGCCAGAGCCTCCGCCCGCCCTGCTCCCCCAGCCCAGCCCTGCCTGCCACGTCCCCCCAGCCAAGCCCCGGCCCCCAAGAATGACCCAGCCCCACTCCCTGTCTGAGCCCAGCCCCCCAATGCCCTCAGCCACCCTCAGTCCTGCGATCCCCCCTCCCCCGATGGGGCGTCTCTAACCTGCGCTGCCCATCGCGAGCCCTTTGCCTGCAGCTCGGTGCAAGAGTCCCGTCGCCTCGGCACACCGTCTCTGGGTGGGGGCTGGGGGCGGCAGGGCTGCGCAATGGGGGAGCCGGGGGGCTATTTATAGCCAACGAATGCCAGCTGCTGTCTCCCATCACCCCATCCCCCTTCCTGTCCTGCAGGGGCGCTCGGCCGCACCAGGGATGCGAGGGACGGTGCCGACGGGCAGCAGTAGGGGGCAGGTAATAGCCGGCGGGCAGGACAGTCCAATGCCTAAAGCACAGGACTCCTGGGTTCTGCCCCTGGCTCTAGGAGGGGAGTGGGGTGCAGTGGTCAGAGCCGGGGCCTGGGAGCCAGGATTCCTCAGTTCTGTCCCCAGCTGTGGGAGGGGAGTGGGGTCCAGGGGTGAGACAGGGGAATCAGGACTCCTGGGTTCTATTCCGTGCTCTTCTGTGGACAGATCAAAGGGTGTCTCATTCAGGGGTCAGTGTGAACCACAGAATGCTGGGCTGACTCCAGCTGTGATGGATTCTGCTCACTGGAACCCCCCTTTCCCTGCGGGGTCACTCGGATACACCCCGTTCCTCGGTGCTGCATGGCTGTGTAGCACCCCCTGCACACCACCCCAGAGGTGGCTGCATTACAGCACTGGGCGAGGGATCCCTGTATAACCAGCCCCCGCGCCCCACCCCAGAGGTGGCTGCATTACAGCTCTGGGCGAGGGATCCCTGTATAACCAGCCCCCGCGCCCCACCCCAGAGGTGGCTGCATTACAGCTCTGGGCGAGGGATCCCTGTATAACCAGCCCCCGCGCCCCACCCCAGAGGTGGCTGCATTACAGCTCTGGGCGAGGGATCCCTGTATAACCAGCCCCCGCGCCCCACCCCAGAGGTAGCTGCATTACAGCTCTGGGCGAGGGATCCCTGTATAACCAGCCCCCGCGCCCCACCCCAGAGGTGGCTGCATTACAGCTCTGGGCGAGGGATCCCTGTATAACCAGCCCCCGCGCCCCACCCCAGAGGTGGCTGCGTTACAGCTCTGGGCAAGGCTCTCTGTAAAACCAGTCCCTGCGCCCCAGATCAGCCTGGCCCGGCTGGAGCGTCCCAGTTCCAGCTGTGACGCTCTGGGAGGTATGTGCCAGCCACGGTCCCTCCTCTACTGCTCCGGGACGTGCTGCTGTCGGCACCGGGGCTGTTTACCCGCTGACGCGCCTGCCCTGGGATCCTGCAAGGGCACCAGCCCAGAGCCTGGGAGGAGCTCTTGGGGGAGGGGGCTAAGGCAGCCCTGCCAGCACCAAGCTGGGGACTCTGAGCACTGAGAGCTTCCCCATGGCAGTGACCCATCCAGAACACCGGTGCGGTGAGCTTCCCCAGAGCAGTGCCCAGCCTGGGCCTCCACTGCTGCGAGATTCCCCAGGGCAGTGCCCGGCCACAGCCCTGTTATTCACCTGTCCCTCGCCCCCCACCTGGCTCCCAGCTTCTGTGTCTTCATTGGCTGCTCACCTATCACGCATACTCCCAGAGTGTTCCCGGATTGGTCCAGCCCATCCAGCTGCTGTTCTGTGATTGGTTCCGTATCGGCCTGCTCCCCCTCCTCCTGGGGCTCCAGCTCCCCCTCCCTTGGGCTGGGGGCGGCTGAGGTCTGTGGTGGGTGCTGGCTGCCCAGCCCGGGGGTGCCCCCTGCAGCACACGGCATCAGGGCCTTGGGTCGCGGGCCGTCCCCTGGCGCCGTCTCCGGAGCAGCCTCTGCCACAGACAGGGGGGTGGAGGGGTCATCGACAGCCTGACACCCCCCGAGCCCGGCTGCGGTCCCCAGCCAGCAACGCAGCCTGCCCGGCCCCCCGCCAAAGCCGCTGCTCCATCCCCCCATCCGCCACCTCATAGAATCATAGAATCTCAGGGTTGGAAGGGACCTTAGGAGGTATCTAGTCCAACCCCCTGCTCAAAGCAGGACCTCCCTTCCCCTCCCCCCAACAGAGCCCCTCCTCCATCCCCCCATCCGCCACCTCCCTTCCCTTCCCCCCCAACAGAGCCCCTCCTCCATCCCCCATCCGCCACCTCCCTTCCCTTCCCCCCCAACAGAGCCCATCCGCCACCTCCCTTCCCTTCCCCCCCAACAGAGCCCCTCCTCCATCCCCCATCCGCCACCTCCCTTCCCTTCCAACAGAGCCCCTCCTCCATCCCCCCATCCGCCACCTCCCTTCCCCTCCCCCCAACGGAGACCCTCCTCCATCCCCCCATCTGCCACCTCCCTTCCCTTCCCCCCCAACAGAGCCCATCCGCCACCTCCCTTCCCTTCCCCCCCAACAGAGCCCCTCCTCCATCCCCCATCCGCCACCTCCCTTCCCTTCCAACAGAGCCCCTCCTCCATCCCCCCATCCGCCACCTCCCTTCCCCTCCCCCCAACGGAGACCCTCCTCCATCCCCCCATCTGCCACCTCCCTTCCCTTCCCCCCCAACAGAGACCCTTCTTCACCCCCCCATCCGCCACCTCCCTTCCCCTCCAACAGAGCTCCTCCTCCATCCCCCCATCCGCCATCTCCCTTCCCCTCCCCCCAACAGAGCCCCTCCTCCATCCCCCCATCCGCCACCTCCCTTCCCCTCCCCCCAACAGAGACCCTCCTCCATCCCCCCATCCGCCACCTCCCTTCCCCTCCCCCCTAACAGAGCCCCTCCTCCATCCCCCCATCCGCCACCTCCCTTCCCCTCCCCCCCAACAGAGCCCCTCCTCCATCCCCCCATCTGCCACCTCCCTTCCCCTCCCCCCAACAGAGCCCCTCCTCCATCCCCCCATCCGCCACCTCCCTTCCCTTCCCCCCCAACAGAGCCCCTCCTCCATCCCCCATCCCCCACCTCTTCCCTTCCCCCCAAACAGAGCCCCTCCTCCATCTCCCCCATCTGCCACCTCCCTTTCCCCCCCCCCCCCAACAGAGCCCCTCTCCCATGGTTCCTACCTGAGTGTGCAGTGAGGGCTCCCGGCTGCTCTGCTTCTCCAAAAAGTGGGGGGCAGTGCCCACCCTCGCCTGGCACGACTTGTGGCTCTTCCCACCCCAGGGAGCTGGGCTCATCCCCGTAGCTCAGCGAGGCATCCCAGGCCAAGAGGGGTTCCAGCCCCTGGCACTGCCCGGCCAGCAGTGCCTCCTCGCCCTCGGGAGACTGGCACAGGCTGGGGATGTTCTCCAGGCTGTCATCCAGCAGGGGCACCAAGGTCTCGCAGGTCTCGGGGCGGGGCAGGGGGCCCCTCATCCGGCGGGCCAGGGAGTCCCGCCGCCCCCGGGAGCCGGGCTCGCTAGGGGGGATGGCATCGGGGCCACCCACAAAGGTGATGTAGGAGAAGGTCAGCTCCCTCGGGGTCCCCCAGTCCAGGGACGTCTCCTCCTCCTCGTCCTCGGAGAACTCCCGCGCCGTCTGCAGCTCCGGGAAATCCGACTCGTCATTGCCGCCTGCCGGGGAGGCGCGGGGGTTACTGGGGCAGAGAGGCCGGGTAAGGAGGGGAAACGAACCTCAGACCCCCGCCAGGGACCGGACTGTGGGGGATCCAACCCCCCAAGACCTGCCAGGGACGGGCTGTGAGGGGATCTGCCCCCCCAACTCCCCAATGAGGACTGGACTGTGGGGATCCAACCCCCTGAAACTCCACCAGGACCGAGCTGTGAGGGGCTCTGCCCCCCTGTGACGAAGTGGGGGGGGGTTCTTGTTTTTTTCAATGGTTTGCATGCAGAGGGGGTGGGACTCAGTTTCCCTGAGTGTTACAGGTTTCACGAGGTGATGGGAGAGGGAGTTTGTTGTTACAGAGGATCAGCGAGGGAACTTGGGACCCCAGCCAATGGCTGAGAGAATGGAGACCCCAGAGCCTGGTGACCTGGTGACTGGGAGGCCCAGCTCGGGAGTCACAGCCAGTTCTGGCCAGTGGGAGGACAATGGGCTGGGGAGAGAGGACCCAGGAGACCTGACCAGCCGGTTCCAGCCAGAGGGGTACAAGGGAGGGCTGAGAGGAGAGGAGGCCCAGGCAACCCTGTTTACCTGGACAGAAGACAATGGACAGAGGCGGGACTTGGGGGCCGGTGATCTCAGATGCCCAGCTGGGAAGAAGGGCAGGGTGGGGCTCTGGACTGGAGGGAGGGAGCAGGCAGAGCCCACCTGGATGCAGGGGAGACTGGGATGTGCT
Organism: Chelydra serpentina; assembly: GCA_037349315.1. Taxonomy (NCBI): domain Eukaryota; kingdom Metazoa; phylum Chordata; order Testudines; family Chelydridae; genus Chelydra; species Chelydra serpentina. Next base: position 101,110 of record JBAIAC010000567.1, read on the forward strand.
GTGCTGAGTGATGCTAGGCCTCAGGGTCCTGAGAGTTTCCTGTGCTGGGTTCAACGCTCAATAAACCCTCCTGTTTTACATGCTAGAGATCAGGGTGGCATTATTCCCTCTGGGAGTGGAGGCCCCGGGGACCCAGAGCAAGTGGACTCCCTGAACAGTGGCGTAGCCAGGTTTAAAGCACAGGGGGAGCGGAGCTAAAAAAAAAGGCGCTGGGAGCAAAAAGCGTCGGGAGCAAAAAAAGGCACCGGGAGCAAAAAAAAATGCTCCGCTCCGGCTGCAGCGTAGGAGCAAAAGGCGTCAGAGCACAAAAAAGGCGCCGCTTCTGCGCCGTGGGGGAGCGGCCGCTCCCCCTGCTCCCCCCCGGCTACGCTACTGTCCCTGAGGGGGCCCACGGCGAGAGACAGGGGTGCTAAGGCTCAGAGAGGTGCGGTTCCAGGAGGTGGAGGGGATTAACCCCAAGAGAGAGTGGACCCCTGAGAAGGGCTGTCTCACTGAAGGGGGTTCTCCCCAGGGACCATACGGGGCCAAGAGTGGGCCTGACCTGTGAGTCTGTGACACCTCCTCAACCCCCCGATGGGAACCAGGCCATGGGGGATCCAACCCCCGAAACCCCGCCAGGACTGGGCTGTGATGGGAAGATCTGAAACCCCCGATGGGGACCAGACTGTGGGGGATCCAACCCCCAAAACTCAGTCAGGGATCGGGCTGGGAGGGGATCTGCCCCCCCTCAACCCACCAATGGGGACCGTACCGTGGGGGATCCAACCCCTCAAACCCCGCCAGGACTGGGCTGTGATGGGATCTGTCCCCCCCTGAAACTCCCAATGGTGACCAGGCTGTGGGGGATCCAACCCCCCAAATCCCACCAGGGACCGGGCTGGGAGGGGATCTGCCCCCAACCCCCAGCCTCCAGGCCAAGGGGGATCCAAACCCCATCAGGGATGGGACTGTGAGGGGCTCCGCCCCCTGTGCTGGGAGCTCTGGGGACAGGGCGTGTGGGGCAGAGACTCACCATCTGTGGAGTCGGGCGTGGTGGAGACAGTAGAAGGAGATTCTTCTGCAAGAGACAGAGGGAGGCACTGGGATCAGTCCACTCCTGAGCCCCAGACCAGCAACGAGTCCACACACCCCTGGGCCCCGCAGCCCTCCACCCCACTCCCTGCAGCACAGCGCCCCCTAGCGCCACACTGGAGCATCGGGGCCAGCACTGACTGCCAGGGGAGAGCGCCCCCTAATGAGCACCTCACCCCGCTCCCTGCAGGGCACTGAGCAGTCCTGGGGGCTCAACCATTTTGCATCACCTGATGCCCAGACTGCGGGCAGGTGCCCACTAGAACATCCATTGCAACAGACTCGCTCCTGTTCCCGGCCCTGCTGACCAGCGGCCTCACTAACCCTTCGGCTGCTGGATGTAAGTACCTGTGTGCAAAGACCCAGGGGATCTCTCCAGTGCCCGAGATGCATCCTTCCCCTGCAGGCTGTCCCCCACTCTGCTCCTCTCCCTCCCCCAGGCCCCTCCCAACCATCCCCACCCCCTCGCTCTAACTGCCCCCCGTCTGTCTCCAGCAGACTCTTTGCACCGCGGGGCAGTTTGCTGGGGAGACTCAGAGACAGGTCGATCTCAGCTGGGGTCCTTGGGATGGCTCTACCGCCAACCCCCCCCCCCCCGCTGGGACACTGACCCTTGGGGCAGCCCCTAGCCAGACCAGCAGGGGGCACCATTGTGCAAGCCCCACTGGCCGAGGCAGGTGTCTCCCCACAGACGGGCAGGCAGGTGCTGCCACCTCCCACCACAGTCTGTTCCGGGAACTGACATCACCCCCTCCCCACAGCTGCTCAGAGCCCCGCCATGCGGAGACCAGGGGGTTCATGCAGGAGCTGGCCCAGGTGAAGGAGTCTCCTCCTGACCCCAAACTGGTTCCCTGGCAGGTCTGGTCAGGACGGGGGGCTCAAGGCAAAGCCCAGCTGCTGTGAGGAAAGGCCTGGAGGTGCGAGGAAGGGCACTGTGCTGCGGGGCTCAGCAGGGGGCGCCGTGCGGCCGGGGCGGGGCTCAGCAGGGGGCGCCGTGCGGCCAGGGTGGGGCTCAGCAGGGGGCGCCGTGCGGCCAGGGCGGGACTCAGCAGGGGGCGCCGTGCGGCCGGGGCGGGGCTCAGCAGGGGGCGCCGTGCGGCCGGGGCGGGGCTCAGCAGGGGACGCCGTGCGGCCGGGGCGGGGCTCAGCAGGGGGCACCGTGCAGCAGGGGCGGGGCTCAGCAGGGGGCGCTGTGTTTCCGGGGCGGGGCTCGGCAGGGGCACCGTGCGGCCGGGGCGGGGCTCAGCAGGGGGCGCTGTGCTGCTGGTGGGAGATTGTTGTCCTTTCAATCACTGATAAGGCCCTGACTCATTCACCTTCCAGTTCCCCAGGCTCCTCCCCAAAGGGCTGAGCCCCGACCCCGGGACGCTGGCCAGCCTCTCGCTTGGGGAACAGTCAGTAACGCTGGCGCCCTGGGGTCACCCCTGCCTGCAAGTGTGCCCCACAACACAGCACCCCCTAGTGCACACTGTGGGAATGAATCAGCCCTGCCTGTGCCCTATAGCACAGCGCCCCCTAGTGCCACTGCGGGAATGGGTCAGCCCTGCCTGTGCCCTATAGCACCCCCTAGTGTGCACTGCGGGATGGGGTCAGCCCTTCCTGTGCCTTGTAGCACAGCGCCCCCTAGTGTACACTGCGGGAATGGGTCAGCCCTGCCTGTGCCCTATAGCACCCCCTAGTGTGCACTGCGGGATGGGGTTAGCCCCGACTGCAACCCTGATCTAGGCCCCGTGAGTGACGGCTGGGAAATGAAATTCCTGTTTTACCAAATACTCGGTTTTCATGGAACTGAAGCGCGGCAACGTTTCACTCTGGACCCTCCCGCATGTTCCTGAAGCAGGAATGAAGTCAGACTCGGCTCCCTGGGGCGTGTTTAGGGAGCTGCCCCGAGCCGAGCACCACGAAGCCTCGGCCACCCAGGGGCAGAGAAGCCTGGGGGCTGGGAACGATTTTCCGACAGAAAATGGAAAATTTGCAGCCAAACTGAAATTTTCCTGAGTAATTTTCGATGTTGCAGAAAATGAATTTCCCTTCAGAAAGTCTCCGTGGTAAATTCCCAACAGGGACGTTCGGCTCTGTGTGTGTACAGGGCCTGGCTCAGAGGGGCCTGCCCCATGGCTGGGGGGTCCTAGGCACTACCATAATACACCTAATAGCAATAAAAATGTACAGCACCTGACACAATGGGGGCCTGTCCCATGGCTGGAGTTTCCAGCTGCTACAGTAACACACCCAATAGCAATACAAATGTAGGGCCCTGGCACAGTGGGGGCCTGCCCCATGGCTGGGGGGTCCTAGGCACTACCATAATACACCTAATAGCAATAAAAATGTACAGCACCTGACACAATGGGGGCCTGTCCCATGGCTGGAGTTTCCAGCGGCTACAGTAACACACCCAATAGCAATACAAATGTAGGGCCCTGGCACAGTGGGGGCCTGCCCCATGGCTGGGGCTCACATATGGTACCGTAATACACCTACGCCACCACCTCTTGTACCCTGCTGCTTGATCCTTTGCAGCCTCAGGCCTGTGACTCCCCCCAGCTCCCGCCGGAGCCCCGACCGCACCGGGCCCGAGGTCCTAGGCCGGAGGGGGGGCGGGGGTGGCTGGGTCACGCACTGGCCCCGCCATCGGATTTCAGTAATAACCCCCCGGCCCCCTCCAGGCGGGCAGGGAGCGGCCCCAGCCTGCGGATGGCGATGGGAGCGGAGCCCACGGGCCTGGCACCCGCCCCAGGCACCTCCCGGGCGGGGTCCCTGCTTAGCTCAGCCCCAGGGCCCGCGGCGGCCGCTCTCCGCCCAGCCCAGGTGCTGAACCGGCCCGGAGCCCGCGCCGCGCCCCGCCCAGGGGCCCTGCAGCCCCGGGGAAGCCGCCCGCCGCCGCGCCCGGGCACTGGCCAGGCCCCAGGGCGCAGAGCAGCCGCCAGCGGAGCCGGGGAGAGATTCCCCCGCGGCGGCTCCCCAGCGGCCCGGCTGCGCCCGGGGACCCGGCGAGCACCGCAGCGGGAGCCGCTAGAGCGCCAGGCCGGGCGGGGGGGCAGACGGGGGCACCGGACCCGATCCCGCCACGCCCGGGCCCGATCCCGCCGCCCAGTCCCGATCCCGCTGCCCAGGCCCGATCCTCCCCCCGGCCCGGGCCCAAACCCCCACCCTGCCCCGGGTCCCCCCGCCCGGGCCCGATCCTCCCCCCCCGGCCCGGGCCCGAACCCCCACCCTGCCCCTGGTCCTCCCGCCCGGGCCCGATCCTCCCCCCTCCGGCCCAGCCTGACCCTGGTCCCCCCCGCCCGGCCGGGCCCGATCCCCGCGCCCCGCCCGGCCCGCTACGTACTGCAGTGGGCGAACCCCAGGACCTGCCCCATCGCCCCGCAGTTCCCTTCATGGGGCTCGCGGTGCGCTGCGGCGGCGCTGCCCCCCGGCGCCCCCCGGCTCTCATCTCCCCGGCCCCATGCTGCTGCCGCCGGCCGGCCGGGTGGGGAAGCCGCGGCTCTGCAGCTCGCTGCCCCCTCCGCGCCAGCCCGCGAGCGATTGCGGGGGGGCTGCGGAGGAGGGCGGGCGGCGGCTCACAAAGGCGAGGGGCGGGGAGTCTGTGTGTGTGTGGGGGGGGAGACGCAGACAAAGGGGGACGGAGACAAAGGCGCAGGGGAAGAGAGAGAACGTGGGGGGCAGATCCTGGGGGGGATGGAGAGTGAGGGGTGGGGTAGGTCCTGGTGGGGATATAGAGGGAGGGGTGGGGTAAATCCTGGTGGGGAGGGAGGGGTGGAGTAGATCCTGGTAGGGATATAGAGGGAGGGGCGAGGATAGGTCCTGGTGGGGATGGAGAGGGAGGGGTGGGGTAGGTTCTGGGGTGGGTGGAGAGGGAGGGGCTGGGGTAGGTCCTGGTGGGGATATAGAGGGAGGGGTGGGGTAGATCCTGGTGGGGAGGGAGGGGTGGAGTAGATCCTGGTAGGGATGGAGAGGGAGGAGTGGGGTAGATCCTGGTGGGGATATAGAGGGAGGGGCGAGGATAGGTCCTGGTGGGGATGGAGAGGGAGGGGTGGGGCAGATCCTGGAGGGGATGGAGAGGGAGGGGTGGGGATATAGAGGGAGGGGAGAGGTGGGGATGGAGAGGGAGGGGGTGGGGTAGGTTCTGGGGTGGGTGGAGAGGGAGGGGCTGGGGTAGGTCCTGGTGGGGAGGGAGGGGTGGAGTAGATCCTGGTAGGGATGGAGAGGGAGGAGTGGGGTAGATCCTGGTGGGGATATAGAGGGAGGGGCGAGGATAGGTCCTGGTGGGGATGGAGAGGGAGGTGTGGGGCAGATCCTGGAGGGGATGGAGAGGGAGGGGTGGGGTAGGTCCTGGTGGGGATATAGAGGGAGGGGAGAGGATAGGTCCTGGTGGGGATGGAGAGGGAGGGGTGGGGTAGGTTCTGGGGTGGGTGGAGAGGGAGGGGCGGGGGTAGGTCCTGGTGGGGATGGAGAGGGAGGGGTGGAGTAGATCCTGGTGGGGATGGAGAGGGAGGGGTGGAGTAGATCCTGGTGGGGATGGAGAGGAAGGAGTGGGGTAGATTCTGGTGGGGATGGAGAGGGAGGGGTGGGGTAGGTCCTGGGGTGGGTGGAGAGGGAGGTGTGGGGGTGGGACACAGCTCAGAGCGCTCTGGGGAAAGAGGGATTAATGGTGTGATGGGCTGGGGGGGAGGGGGTAGTCATGGGGGCCATGCTGGGCGAGGGTAGGGGCCCTCCTCCTCCTCCACCTGGGCACCCCAAACCGCTGCCCCCACCCCACGCCATGCCCCCCTGGCACTCTGAGCCCCTCCTCACTCGCTCTCATGCCACCCCAAGCACCCAGACATGCACCCCTGGGCAGGGGGGCCGGAGTGCCTGGCTCACCACCCAGGGTGCAGGGGGTAGGGCCTGTGGGGACGGGGCATCTCCATGGAGACGGCGGGACACCAGGCATCACTCCCCCCTTGGTGGGTTGAGGGCTAGGCCAGAGCTGAGCGTCTGCCACAGGTGCAGCCCAGCCCGGGACTCAGCACTGCCCCTTGCCAGGCTCAGTGGGGCGGCACGGACCCTGCTCTGCCCCACCCCCTACCTGGGGGTAAACAGCCTGGGGAGCACCAGGGGACAGCACCGCCCCCTTCTGGGCAGAACAGAGTCACCACATTAATAATGACCCAACTTCTCCCCAAGGATACCACCAGGGCCCCAGCAGCCGGTGCTGCCAGCGTGCCATGCAGCCGCCTCTGGGGTGGGGCGTGGGGCTGTTTATACAGGGACCCATCAGCGGGTGCTGAGAGGCAGCCACCTCTGGGGGGAGGTAGGAAGTATAAATCCAGTCACCCAGCAACACTGCGCAGCAATTTGGAACAGGAAGTGAAAATGAGTCAAGTTTCTATGTGAAGCTATGTGGGGAGAAGCCCTGAATTCAAACTGGGAGAAAAGCAGCCTAGGCCAGGTGAGCCCTGCTGCTCCCCTCCCCCACCTGGGCCCTGCTACTCCCCCAACCCCCACAACCCCAGCTGGGCCCTGCAGCTCCTCACCCCCACCGCCAGCTGGGCCCTGCTACTCCCCAACCCCCCCCCAACCCCAGCTGGGCCCTGCAGCTCCCCCAACCCCCCCAATCCCAGCTGGGTCCTGCAGCTCCCCCACCCCCGCCACCAGCTGGGCCCTGCTACTCCCCAACCCCCCCCCAACCCCAGCTGGGCCCTGCAGCTCCCCCAACCCCCCCAATCCCAGCTGGGTCCTGCAGCTCCCCCACCCCCTCCCCCACCTGGGCCCTGCTACTCCCCCAACCCCCACAACCCCAGCTGGGCCCTGCAGCTCCTCACCCCCACCGCCAGCTGGGCCCTGCTACTCCCCAACCCCCCCAACCCCAGCTGGGCCCTGCTACTCCCCCAACCCCCCCAACCCCAGCTGGACCCTGCAGCTCCCCCAATCCCACCTGGGCCCTGCTACTCCCCCAACCCCCCCAATCCCAGCTGGGTCCTGCAGCTCCCCCACCCCCGCCGCCAGCTGGGCCCTGCTACTCCCCCAACCCCCCCAACCCCAGCTGGACCCTGCAGCTCCCCCACCCCCGCCGCCAGCTGGGCCCTGCTACTCCCCAACCCCCCCCCCAACCCCAGCTGGACCCTGCTACTCCCCCAATCCCACCTGGGCCCTGCTACTCCCCCAACCCCCCCAATCCCAGCTGGACCCTGCAGCTCCCCCACCCCCACCTGCAGCTGGGCCCTGCTGCTCCCCCACCCCAGCTGAGCCCTGCTGCTCTCCCCACCCCCACAATCTCAGCTGGGTCCTGCAGCTCCCCCCACCCTCCAACCCCAGCTGGGCCCTGCTGCTTCCCTCCCCAGCTGGGCCCTGCTGCTCCCCCCCCCCCCAATCCCAGCTGGGCCCTGCTGCTCCCCCCCCCCCCCCCGCAGCTGGGCCCTGCTGCTCCCCCTGCCCTGAAGGGAACGGCCCCCACAACAGCTTGGCCAATGGGCCCCAAATGGACACTTTAGTGATGGCACCGTGGGCCTGGTCCCCTCCTCAGCTGCATCTCACCCCCTGCCCTCCCCACCCCTTCCAACCGCTCTCTGTCACTGTAGCCCCCTCCATCTCCCTGGTCCCTCTCCACCCCCCACCCTGTCCCCATCCCCTCCGCACCCAATCACCCCTCCATCCGCCCCCTCCTCCGCTGCATTCCCACCATCCCGCTTATTCCCGGCCCCTCCCCATCCAGCCGGCCGCTCTCTTGCCTGCACTCTGCAGAACACCCACCGTGCTAGGGCGGGGCTGGCCCGGTGTCCCGCTACCCACACCCCAGCCTTGCACGGCCCAAGCTGCCTGCTGGGCCACGGCCGGGCAGGGATTAGGAGATTTAACGCTCCATATTTAGCTGCAGGATGAGGAATTAGGGTGCCAGGGAGGACAGAGCTGCCGCAGCCCCTGCAGGGCACATGTCCCTGGGGCTGCCCGGGGACAAGCCGGCCGCACAGCACCATGGGGGGTGCCAGGCTGAGAAACTGAAACCTGCCGGAGCTCAGAGGGCTGGTGCTGAGTGGTGACAGCCCAGGGCACCCGGCTCGGGCACCGGGCGATTCCCCAGGGCGCTTGGTTGGGGGCATCAGGCTTCGGAACGGGGTGAGTACCCAGGGCACAGGATGGCGACCTTTGTGCGGCTGCTGGCGTCGCGGGCGGAGCGGATGGTCTCGCGCCTCTTCAAGGCGGAGCACGGCGAGGGGCCCGGCTCCTTCCTGGAGGCGCCGCGGACGGAGAAGCGGCTGGAGCGGGGCGAGGGGGGCGAGCTGCGCTACGGGCTGGGCGCCATGCAGGGCTGGCGGGCGCACATGGAGGACGCTCACATGGCTCAGCCCCAGCTGCCGGGCGCCCTGGCCGCCTGGGCCTTCTTCGCGGTGTACGACGGGCACGCGGGCGGCACGGCGGCGCAGTTCTGCGCCCGCCACCTGCTGGAGGAGGTGGTGGCGGGCGAGGCCTTCGCGGGGGAGGCGGAGTCGCCCGCGGCGGTGAAGGCGGCGGTGCGGGAGGGCTTCCTGCGTATCGACCGCCGCATGCAGGCGCTGGCCCGCGCCGAGGGGTGGGAGCACGCCGGCTCCACCGCCGTGGCCGTGCTGGTCTCGCCGCGCCACCTCTACTTCATCAACCTGGGCGACTCGCGGGCGCTGCTGTGCCGGGCCGGCCGCCTCACCTTCCACACCGAGGACCACAAGCCCGGCCGGCCGCGGGAGCGGGAGCGCATCGAGAACGCCGGCGGCACCGTCCTGCTGCAGCGCGTCAACGGCTCCCTGGCCGTCTCCCGCGCCCTGGGCGACTTCGACTACAAGGCCGTGGCCTGGCGGGGCCAGACGGAGCAGCTGGTGTCGGCCGAGCCCGAGGTGGACGAGCTGGCGCGCTGCCCCGGCGAGGACGAGTTCCTGGTGCTGGCCTGCGACGGCGTCTGGGACGCCTTCGACACCCAGGGGCTCTGCGCCTTCGTCCGCTCCCGCCTGCTGCTGGGCGCGGACCCGCTGGCCGTGTGCGAGGAGGTCCTGGACGCCGGGCTCCACAAGGTGAGGCAGGGATGGGGGGCAGGGCCGCCGGCCTCTAACGGTCGCTGGCTTCCAGCCAGCTGCAGGGTGGGGTGGGGCAGGTGAAAGGGACATGGGACCTTTCCCTTCTAGTGGGTACCAGTTCTCATCCGGACCCAGGGCAGGGACTGGCTGGCTCGGGCCCGGGAATGGGACATGGGACTTTTCCCCTCTAGGGGGCGCCGGCTTCAATCCAGCCGCAGGGCAGGGACTGGCTGGCTCGGGGGCGGAGAATGGGACATGGGACTTTTCCCCTCTAGGGGGCGCTGGTTCTCATCCGGACCCAGGGCAGGGATTGGCTGGCTCAGGGGGGCGGGGAATGAGGCAAGGACCTTTACTGTCTATGGGGCACTGAGTCTAGGGCAGGGGACTGGCGGGTGGGTGGAGGTGGGGAACGGCATGGTGATTTTCCACTCTGCGGGGGTGCCAGCTCCCAGACAGACAGCCACAGCATGGGATGGGGGTGGGGGGCGGGGAATGGCACATGGGGCCTTTTCCCTCTAGAAGGCACTGGCTCCCATCCGGCCCCAGGGCAGGGACTGGCTGGTGCGAGGAGGCGGAGGGGAGGGAACGAGACATGAGGCCTGTCTCCTGTAGGGGGCGCCGGCTCCCATACGACCCCAGGGCAGGGACTGGCTGGCTCAGGGGGCAGGGAGTGGGACACGGGGCCTTTCCCTTCCAGCAGACAGTGGTTCTGTTCTCTCTGCCTGGCCAGATGTTTGAGGCGGAGGGGCTGGGGGGAGATGAGGGATCCCCACCCCAACACTGTCGGGTTCGATGGATTTCCTGCGCTGGGCTGGGGAGGTGCAGATCCGGCTGCTCTCCTTGTCTGGCTGTTGTATGGGCCCTCGGGCTCCACGCTGGGCCGTATCGGGGCATAATGCCCCCTTGGGCTCCCACCATTCTAGTGACCCATCTGAGCCCCCTACAGCCGCCTGTCCCCACGCTCACTCTCCCCCTGACCCGGTTGGTTCTCCCCTGCCCAGGGAAGTCGCGACAACATGACCTGCATGGTGGTGTGCTTCCCGGGGGCCCCCGGCACCTCCCAGGCCGCCCTGCAGAAGGAGCGGGAGCTGGACGCCCACCTGGAGAGCCGGGTGGCAGGTGGGTGAGGTCAAGCCACGGGCAGCACCCGGCCCTTGGCTACGGAGCAGCTAGATCAAGGGACCCAGAGTGGGAGGCCCCCATGCCTGCCTGTGTCAGCTACTGCCCCTCAGTCCATGGGGGGGGGGGGGCAGGGGCAACAGGGAGGGAGTAGGGGGAGGGCAGGGGCAGCCGGGGGAGGGCAGGGGTGAGAGGGGGAGGGCAGAGGCAGATGGGGTGAGAACGGGAGGGGGGCAGGGGCAGCGGGGAGGGAGTAACCAGGCGCAGTGGGGGGCAGAGCGGGGCTTTGAGTGCCTGGGCAGAGCCTGTCACGCGCCAGCCCCTCTCCCCACAGAGCTGTATGGGGAGCAGCAGGACCAGGGCGCCGCCAGCCTCGTGGCCATCTTCCGGTGCCTGGCGTCCGAGGTGAACCCCAGCCTGCCCCCCGGCGGGGGTCTGGCCAGCAAGTGAGTACGGACCCCCCACAGCGAGCACCCCCCCCCACTACATGGAGCCCCCACCCCAGGCTGGGGGCTCACAGCACCCTGAGGCCTGCCCCAGGGCTCCATGGGAGGGGAGGGGTGAAAACCCCTGGGCCCTTAGGGGACCCCGAGGGGGTGGGGGTAGCGAGGGGGCCAGCCACTGCCTCAGGGCTGACCCCTGCTGTCCCCTTGCAGAAGAGCCGTGATCAAGGAGGCCTACGAGCGCCTGCGACGAAGCTATGAGGCCCAGATGTTGGTAAGGACTGACCGACCCACGGCTCCCAGCCCCTCCCTCCTCCACCCCGCGACCCCCAGCCGCTGCCCCCTCCGTCCCGCTGCCCCCAGCCCCTCCCTCCTCCGCCCCATGACTCTCAGCCCCTACCTTCTCTGCCCTGTGGCTCCCAGTCCCTGCCCCCTCCAGCCCGCTGCCCACAGCCCCTACCTCCTCCAATGCACGGCTCCCAGCCCCTCCCTCCTCCGCCCCACGGCTCCCAGCCCCTCCCTCCTCCGCCCCACGGCTCCCAGCCCCTCCCTCCTCCGCCCCATGACTCTCAGCCCCTACCTTCTCTGCCCTGTGGCTCCCAGTCCCTGCCCCCTCCAGCCCGCTGCCCACAGCCCCTACCTCCTCCAATGCACGGCTCCCAGCCTCTCCCTCCTCCACCCCGCGACCCCCAGCCGCTGCCCCCTCCGTCCCGCTGCCCCCAGCCCCTCCCTCCTCCGCCCCATGACTCTCAGCCCCTACCTTCTCTGCCCTGTGGCTCCCAGTCCCTGCCCCCTCCAGCCCGCTGCCCACAGCCCCTACCTCCTCCAATGCACGGCTCCCAGCCCCTCCCTCCTCCGCCCCACGGCTCCCAGCCCCACCTCCTCCGTCCCGCTGCCCCCAGTCCCTCCCTCCTCTGCCCCATGACTCTCAGCCCCTACCTTCTCTGCCCTGTGGCTCCCAGCCCCTCCCTCCTCCACCCCGCGACCCCCAGCCGCTGCCCCCTCCGTCCCGCTGCCCCCAGTCCCTCCCTGCTCCGCCCCATGACTCTCAGCCCCTACCTTCTCTGCCCTGTGGCTCCCAGTCCCTGCCCCCTCCAGCCCGCTGCCCACAGCCCCTACCTCCTCCAATGCACGGCTCCCAGCCCCTCCCTCCTCCGCCCCACGGCTTCCAGCCCCTCCCTCCTCCGCCCCACGGCTCCCAGCCCCTCCCTCCTCCACCCCACGACCCCCAGCCGCTGCCCCCTCCGTCCCGCTGCCCCCAGCCCCTCCCTCCTCCGCCCCATGACTCTCAGCCCCTACCTTCTCTGCCCTGTGGCTCCCAGTCCCTGCCCGCTCCAGCCCGCTGCCCACAGCCCCTACCTCCTCCAATGCACGGCTCCCAGCCCCTCCCTCCTCCGCCCCACGGCTCCCACCCCCTCCCTCCTCCGTCCCGCTGCCCCCAGTCCCTCCCTCCTCCGCCCCATGACTCTCAGCCCCTACCTTCTCTGCCCCGTGGCTCCCAGTCCCTGCCCCCTCCAGCCCGCTGCCCACAGCCCCTACCTCCTCCAATGCACAGCTCCCAGCCCCTCCCTCCTCCGCCCCATGGCTCCCAGCCCCTTCCTCCTCCGGACCGCTGCCCCCAGCCGCTGCCCCCTCCGCCCCGCGACCCCCAGCCGCTGCCCCCTCCGGACCGCTGCCCCCAGCCTCTCCCTTCTCCAATGCACGGCTCCCAGCCCCTCCCTCCTCCACCCCACAGCTCCCAGCCCCTCCCTCCTCCACCCCACAGCCCCCAGCTGCTGCCCCCTCTGCCACGCGGCCCCCAGCCCCTCCCTCCTCCAATGCATGGCTCCCAGCCCTTACCTCCTCCGCCCCGCAGCCCCCAGCCACTGCCCCCTCCGGCCCGCTGCCCCCAGCCCCTCCCTCCTCCGCCCCATGACTCTCAGCCCCTACCTCCTCCACTCTGTGCCCCCCAGCCACTGCCCCCTCCGGCCCGCTGCCCCCAGCCCCTCCCTCCTCCAATGCACGGCTCCCAGCCCTTACCTCCTCCGCCCCACGGCTCCCAGCCCCTCCCTCCTCCGCCCCATGGTTCCCAGCCCCTCCCTCCTCCACCCCGCGGCCCCCAGCTGCTACCCCCTCCGTCCCGCTGCCCCCAACCCCTCCCTCCTCCGCCCCATGACTCTCAGCCCCTACCTCCGCTGCCACACGGCTCCCAGTCCCTGCCCGCTCCAGCCCGCTGCCCCCAGCCCCTACCTCCGCCAACGCACAGCTCCCAGCCCTTACCTCCTCCGCCCCACGACTCCCACCCTTACCTCCTCCGTCCCGCAGCTCCCACCCTTACCTCCTCCGCCCCGTGGCTCCTAGCCCCCTCCACTCCGTGACCCCCAGCCCCTACCTCCTATGCCCCATGGCCCCCAGCCCCTGCCCCCTCCAACCCGTAGCCCCAGCCCATGACCCCTCTGCCCTGTGGCCTCCAGCATCTACCTTCTCCAGCCAGTGGCTCCCAGCCCCTGCCCCCTCAACCCCGTGAACCCCAGCCCCTCCCTCCTCTGCCCAGTGACCCCCAGCCCCTCCCTCTTCTGCCTTGCGGGTCCCAGCCCCTCCCTCCTCTGCCCTGCATCCCCAGCCCCTACCTCCTCCGCCCCATGACCCCCAGCCCCTCCCTCCTCTGCCCCGTGGCCCCTACCTCCCCCAACTCGCAGCTCCCAGCCCCTCCCTCCTCCGCCCCACGGCTCCAGCCCCTCCCTCCTCTGCCCCGTGACCCCCAGCCCCTCCCTCTTCTGCCTTGCGGGTCCCAGCCCCTCCCTCATCTTCCCTGCACCCCCAACCCCTACCTCCTCCGCCCTGTGACCCCCCAGCCCCTCCCTCCTCTGCCCCGCGGCCCCCAGCCCTGACCTCCTTGAACCCATAGCCCCCAGCCCCTACCTCCTCAAACCCATAGTCCCCAGCCCCTACCGCCTCGAACCCGTGGCCCCCCAGCCCTGACCTCCTCCAACCCAGGGCTCCCAGGCCCTACCTCCTCCACCCCACAGTTCCCAGCCCTTCCCTCCACCACCCCAGGGCTCCCAGCCCACGGCCTCCAGCCCAGCCCCCTTCCTCTTACCCCATGATCCCCTTCTGTCTCCACCACACAGCCTCCAATTACACCCCTCCCCTCCCCATCCCAGCTACCCTGTCCCCCATCCCATTCCCCGCCCCGTACACTCCCAGCATCCCCTGTAAACCCTGGGCATAGCTGCCCCCCAGGTCTGGGCCCGTGTGACACCCCAGTTGCTGTCTGCTCCATTGCAGGGACCCTGTGAGAGCGGCGCCCCCTGCTGAGCAGACCTCTTGGGGCAGAGGCACCCATGGGATGAGGATCCTGGACCACCCCTTTCCCTGACAGCTCCGCATGGCCCCCCCAGACGGCTCTGACAGTCCCCCCGACATTCCGCACCCCCGGCGGCTCTGCCGGGCCCAGGGCTCCCTGCCTGGCTCTGCCCTGGCGCCAGAGAAAACACCACAGCCATGTTTGCACTGTTTGCAGTGACCCCAGCGTCCCCCCCAAACCAGCTCCCGGCCGTGCCCAGCCCTCGCCCAGACGCTTCCGGGACTGAATCCGGTCACTGTGCCTAAAGCTCCTCGATGTATCCGGGGGCTTGACCAACGCTCTGAGCTCAGGCCCAGCCCAGCCCTGGTGAGCGGGAAAAGCCCAACAGAAAGTCCCGGCCCCCCAGGATCCCCGGCCCAAGGAGCGAAGCGGGACAGGCAAAACGCACGTGGTTTCGCACCTCGGCTGGTTTCTCCCCTGTACTCGGCCCCAGCCGCCTTTGGCTGAGGGACCCCAAAGTTCTGTGGTTCCAGGGGCTCTGGTCCCTCGAATCCCCCTCCTCCCCCCCACGATGGACAGCTCCAGCGGCTTTGTGCCCCCCCTCCCGGCACCCCAGAGTGGATTGTCTCTGTTTGGAGAGCCAAGGAGGCGTCTTCTTCGTGGCTGTGGCCTTCCCGTCCCCCTGCTGAATCATACAGAGACGGGGGCTTTCCTTGACCCCACGCTGCTCAATCTCACTGGGGACAGGTCTGCGGCTGTGCCCGTCCCTCCTGCCCGGTCCTGCCTCGGCTTCTACACAGCCGCCCAAGCAGAGTGTCGGTGAGTGTCCGTAACTCCCCGAGCAGCGGGCATACAGCCCCGGCCCAGGGATCGCCCCCAGCTTTATAGCCCAGTCACACTGCACGGAGCCAGCTGCTGCCACGGCTGGTCGCTGGAGGGTCAGGCCCCAGCTTCAAAGCCCTTTGCAGGGGATTCTTTGGAAGGGAAAATGCAGAGCAAGCTGCTCTCTCTGGCTGGGTCCATGGCCGGCTGGCTGCTCCCCGGCTCAGAGCTCTGGTTACCTGCTGTACTCCCGAGGGCGTTCTGCACCGAAAAAAAATAAAATTCCGCGCGCAATATTTTAAAATTCTGCAAATGTTATTTGTCCAATACGTTTCTCCAGCGTGGCATTGGGGCGCCCAGGCCCCTGGCTGCACAGAGGTGGGAGATCACTCTGCTGTACCCAACCCTGACAGTGCAAAGACCGGGCCTGCCCCAGAAACGCCCCAGGGCCCTGCCCCTCTGTGCCAGGTGCCCCAGGTGTGGGCAGGCAGACTCAGCCCAGCACGATCCAAGTGCGCATAATTTATGTCCCCCACAGAATTCTTTGCTTCCCCGCAGAATAATGACTTTCCAATGGGAAGCAAACTTGTTGGGGGGTTCTGGGTGCAAAGGCAGTGGGACTCTGCAGGGGGGTCCAGGTAAAGGTGGTTGGGGCTCAGCAGGGGGGCCCTGGGTGTGTGTGGGGGGAATAGAGCTTGGCAAGTGGGTCTGGGTGTGGGGGGCTTAGTGGGGGGTCCAGATGCTGGGGGAGTGGGGCCCAGTGGGGTGCGGATCCAGGTGTAGCTGGCTGGGGCTCAGTGAAGTTGGGGATCTGGGTGCAGGTGGCTCGTCGGGGTCATCCAGGCATAGAGAGAGTGTGGCTCCTCACGGGGGTTTCTGAGTGCAGGGGGGCGAGGCTTGGCAGGAGGGTTTCGGTATGAGGGGGTCTGGATGCGCAGGGGTTGGGTGGATGCAGGAGCAGCTCCCCATACAGGGATCCCTCCCCCTGCAGCTGAGGAACAATGGGTGCAGAAAGCAGGGCGGGGGTGAGGAGGTGTTTGCAGAGCTTCCTGCAGCCGGAGGAGAAATCTGGGGGTGGGTCTGACATGGCCCCGGATGCCATGCAGAGGAAGAGGAAGTCCCGTCCTCCCCAGCCCAGCCTGGACTAGCAGCTGAGCCTGGCACAGGGTAGGAGCCACCAGCCAGGTGTTCCCCAGGCCCACCCCCTTCCCCACAGTGATTTACCTCTGTGCCGGCTGCCCTGGGCCCCCAAAACATACTGTGGGGGAGGGTCGCATGACTGCTCTTGTGGCTTCTGTTTGCTTCCCATTGGAAAGTCATTATTCTGCGGGGAAGCAAAGAATTCTGTGGGGGACATAAATTATGCGCATGTGCAGTGGCTCAGTTTTCCCCCAGGAGTAAAACGGGCCTTCGGCAGCTCTGCCTGACAAGCAGGTTGGCCAGAGAAGCAAATTCAGGTTACTGGGGCTAGGGCAGCCTGGGCTTGTGCATTGGTTGCCAAACACATTTGAAGCATGTGATTGTAGCCCATACCCATAACTCTTTGTACACATGCTGTATATGCACCCCTGTACACACACACACACACACACACACACACCACAGACACACATGTACACACCCCGTACACACACACACACACACACACACACTGCACATGAACCCTGTACACACTCTGTACACACATGCTATACATACACACACACACACGTAACCCACACACCATACACACACACACACACCACACACACACGTACACACCCCATACACACGCACACACAAAATACACATGTACCCTGTACACACTGTATACACACACACGCTTTACATACACACCCTGTATGCACTCCAAACACACACTGTATACATACACACACCATACACACCCTGCACACACACACACATGTACATTCCTGTGTACACCCCCACACAGGAATGTTAAGCATCGGTATGTTGAGAGTTTCCCAGCATTATGTTACATGCTGCCCTTTGAGTAACTATCGGGACAGCCGAGCGCAAGGTGTGGTCTGTGTCACCTGGAGAGTGTGTGTGTGTGTGGGGGGGGAGCATGTCTGAGCATGGGGGGGGCACGGTTGGGCGTCTGTGTGAGGAGGCATGGGGGGGGCAGAGTGTATACGTGGAGGTTGGATGTGTGTGTGTATTGGGGGCATGTGAGGCAGTGTGTGCATGTCAGGGTGTGTGGGTATGTGTGCGGGGGTCATGGGGGGAGTGTGTGCATGGGAGGGTTGGATGGGTGTGTGAGGGGTAGCATGGGAGTAGGGTGTGTATGGGGGCTATGGGGAGCAGCGTGTGCATGGAAGAGCTGGGCATGTACATGCGGGGGCTGGTGTGTGTGTATATGGGGCTATGGGGGGAAGCTCCTGCATGTGGGGGGGCTGGGCGTGTGTGGGGGGGTTGTGGGGGGCAGCGTGTGCATGGGGGGGGCTGGTGTGTGTGTGTGTCATGGACTCACAGGTCAGGCCCACTCTTGGCCTGTGCGGTCGGTGGGGGGACCCCTTTCAGTGCGACAGCCCTTCTCGGGGGTCCACTCTCTCCCGCGGGTTCAGCCCCTCCACCTCCTGGAGCCGCACCTCTCTGAGCCTTAGCACGCCTGTCTGTCGCCGTGGGCCCCCTCAGGGAGTCCAATCGCTCTGGGCCCCCGGGGCCGCCACTCCCAGAGGGAGTAATGCCCCCTGATCTCTAGCCCGGAGCGACTCTCAGCCAGTGTAACACAGGAGGGTTTATTGAGTGTCTGAACCCAGCATGGGAAACTCTCCAGGCCTCAGGCCTGGCCTCCCTCAGCCCAGCACATCCCAGTCTCCCCTGCATCCAGGTGGGCTCTGGCTGCTCCCCTCTCTCCAGCCCAGAAGCCCCCTCCTTCCAGCTGGGCATCCGATATCACCAGCCCCAGCAGCTCCTCCCCTGTCCTTTGTCTTCCGTCCCAGGTAATCAAGTCGCTGGGGGCCTCTCTCCTCCTCTGGCTGGAACTGGTTGGTTGGTTGGGTCACCACTGGGGTCCTCTCTTCTCAGCCCTTTGTGCTCCCACTGGCCAGAACCGGCTGGCTCCCAAGCGGGTCTGAGCTGGGCCTCCCAGTCACCAGTCACTGGGGTACCCAGTCTCCAGGCTGTTTGTCCGGGTCCCGGCTGCTAGGCGAGGTCACACCTGGTCCTCTGCAACCACAAACCCTCTCCCACCACCTCCTTACCCACGCAGCACACGGGAAACCGCCTCTGCCCACCAGAGACCGCTGTGGCCCCATAACAGCCAGCGGCCTTCATGTTACGGAGGGCATCTGGAGCCTCTTCACCTGGCCCCGAGGGTCTCAGCAAGAGTCACCCACCCTTATTCCCACCACCGGTGCAGCACACAGGGAAACTGAGGCACACCAGTATTCATGTGAAACAGTAAGACTCACATAGGCTCCCATACAACATAATAAGGAGGAAAAATTCACTTTGTCACAGGGGCACCAACAGAGCTGGAGGAGCCCAGGGCTGGGCTGGCAGGGGGCTGCAGGTCAGGAGTGAGGGGCACCAGCAGAGCTGTGGGGGAGCCCAGGACTGAGCTGGAAGGGGGCTGCGAATCAGGAGTGAGGGGCACCGGCAGAGCTGTGTGTGGGGAGGGGCACTCTGCTGGCCCGTTCCTGTGCCGAGCCCTGTGCCGCGGGCCAGGGGGGTGCAGGATTCAGCCTCTTCTCTTTGCCCCTTAGCCCCGCAGTGGCCGTTCCTTCTCTGAGCCAGGCTGGAGTGTGGCTGCCTCCCCGGGGCCCAGTGGGGGTCTGGAACTGGTGCCCCTGGGCCAGATGCCGCAGGGCCCCACCAGGCTGAGCAGGGATGAGGGGGAGGGTCAGGCTGGCATTTGCAGGACCGAGCTCTGTCTCGGGGGAGGGAGGGGGGGGGTGATAGGGACCTTCATCCACCTCCTGCTGGGCACCATCCTCTTCACCCATCTGCCCTGTCCGTCCGTCCGTCCGCCCGCCGCACCCTGGTGGCAGGAATCCACCTTCCACACCCACGTCTCCCCTGACTTGAGTGGCGAGGGTTGCGGGGAGCTGGGGGGTGAGTGTGGGGTCTGCGGGGGGTAGCCAGGGACCCACATGGCCCCAGAGCAGGAGGCGGGTGGTCAGGGTGACCAACATCCCAGCACAGAGCCCACTAAGGAACTGGGAAGCAGCGAGGGTGCAGACATCCCCCCTCCTGCCCCAACCCACAGTGGCAGGACCCTGTTGGATTCGGGGGGGGGAGCCCCCAGTCACAGTTGTGGGGCCAGGTGGGGGTGGTGTCTGGGGGTCCCCTAGGAGCTGTCTTCTAGGAGGGGTGAGAATCAGGGTGGGGGCCCCCAATTCGTAGACGAAGGGTGGAGACTGTTCCTCGTGCCCCAGAGAGACAGGGCGAGTGGGGGAGTCTGGCACAGCTGGCGGGGAGGGGACCAGGGCAGTAGCCAGGGGTCGGCCCGCGGCTGCTCCTCTACTGCCCCGTGTTTCAAATCAGCAGGAGGGACAGGCCAGGTTAGGGGGGGCTGAGAGAGGCCAGGCCCAGAGCCAGCAGAGCCCAGGAGGAGGCGGGGGGGGGGCATCACAGGAGGGGCTCGGGTGCCCCAATCAATGTTCCCCAGAACCCCGGCCCCCATAAACCCCCTGCCTCCCAATCAATGTTCCCCTGAACCCCACCCCCCCATCAACTCCCTGTCCCACAATCAACGTCCCCATAAACCCCAGCTCTCATCAACCCTTTGCCCCTCAATCAACCTTCCCCTGAGCTCCACGCCCCATCAACTCCCTGCCACCCAATAAACTTTCCCCAATCCACGAATCCCTATCAACTTCCTGCCCCCAATCACTGTGCCCCTGAGCCCCGGCCCCCCATCGACTCCTCACCCCCATTCAACGTTCTCCTGAACGTTCTCCGATCCCATCGAACCCCTGCTCCCCACTCAAATTTCCCATAAACCCCGGCCCCCCATCAACTTCCTACCCCACAATCAACATCCCCCTGAACTCCGCCCCCCCCATCAACTCCTGGCCCCCCAAGCAACATTCCCCAGAACCCCAGCCTTCATCAACTCCCTGCCCCCCATCAACATTACTTTAAACCCCGGCCCCCCATCAACTCCCTGCCCCCCACCCAATCGTTGTTACCCTAAACCCTGATTCCATCAAACCTCTGCTCCCCAATCAATTTTCCCATAAACACCTGCCCCCCATCAATTCCCTGCCCCCCAATCAATGTACCCATGAACTCCATCCCCCATCAACTTCCTGGCCCCCAATAAATGTCCCCCTGAGCCTGGCCCCCCATCAACCCCAGCCACCCATTCAATGTCCCCCTGAGCCCCGACCCTCATCAACTCCTGGCCCCCCCAATCAATGTTCCCCATAACCCCCAGCCCTCCGGCAACTCCTTGCCCCCAATAAATGTCCCCTTGAGTCCCAGCCCCCCAAAAAACTCTTACCCCCCATCAACGTCCCCATGAACCCCAGCCCCCATCAACCCTTCCCTGAACCCCAACCCCAAATAAATTCCCTGACCCCCAATAAACATTCCACTGATCCCCAAACCCCCATCAACTTCCTGCCCCCAATCAACATCCCCATGAACCCCGGCCTCCCATCAACTCCCAACCCCCCAATCAACATTCCCTTGGACCTCCCATCAAATCCCTGCCCCCCATTCAGCAATATCATCGTCCTCACTGTATGCAGGACATAAGTGTTCCCATTGGTGGATTTTTGGAGTGATGGGAGTCGTTGGGGTCGGGGGGTTCTGGTTCTGGTTCTCTAACAGGTCCAGTGGGTGTTTTCGCTCTCTCTCTCTCTCTCTCTTTCTTCCATGGCCCTTCAGTGTGCAGCCTCCTCTTCTCTGAGCCTCGTTTCTGCCTGCCACATTTGAAACTCGCGGTCCTTTGCCTTCGCTTCCGCTTCCAGGCTGGCCAGCTCTAGTTTTGTAGCTGCCTCACTGGTCGTCAGTTTCCTGCTTTTCTCTTCCTACTTCCCTTTCCTGAAATAAGCAAACGGAAAATAACAAAACGGTGACCTCCAGTCCTGCCTGTTCTTAGCCACTGCCCTTAAAGTGCTTAAAGGGGAACTTCACTTGGAGTAACAAGCTGTACATAAACCCTGCTCCCTGCACCACTGTGACGTTCCCCTCTGGTGGTATCTGGACCGATGATCTGCCTGGTCACTCCAAGTCTTGACTCTGGGATCCGGCCTTACCCTGCTCTGCTGTGAGAGCCCCCACTCCTGGGCTGTTCACGCACAGCCTCTGGCATGTAAGCTGCTCCCAGATACTTGCAAGCGAATGACACTAGCCGAGATCTCCGGTCCCAAACACAACCCTGGGAACCTCCGTCTTGCAGTGTCCAGTTATGCCCACTGGACGCTGCAAGCTTATATGAATTCATCAGTTTAACAAAGAAATTGATATGTACCAGGCCTGTTCTCCCAAGGGACACATTGCTCTCTGCTCCCTAGAGCCTGGGCATCCTGCCCCAATTGACTAGTGAGGAGGCATTCCTGTACCCCCACGATTCCTTCCCCAGTTTCCGCCTCTGGGCCCTGTAGCGGGGCTGGTCACCCGCTCCAGCCCTGACAGGGTTAAAGCCAGCCCTGGGAGAGGGCTAGGGGCTGGGAGAAAAGCCAGGCTGATTGGGTAAGCAGCCACAGCTGGGCCCTATAAAAGGCTGTGAGCCAGGCACTCAGGTGGTCTCTCTCTGGTGGCAGAGTGGGAAGGACCTGGCTGCCTGGGAGCTGAGCAAGCTACCTGAATAGAGCAGTGCTGGGGAGCGCCTGCCTGGAACCTCCCCAGGCTGCAGGGCCTTGTGCGGGGCCTAAACAGGTTGTGGGGGTGCAAAGGGGCAGCCTGGGGCTAGGTAGAGGCAATAGGTCCTACCCCCTTGCCTATGATGACTGGCTCTTATACTGCAGTGTGCCCCAGGGAACGGGGGCTTGTTGATGACTGGCAGTAGCCACTGAGGCAAGGTGGGATTAGGGGGTTGGGGGTTTCCTTGGGAGACCCAGAGAGTGAGGGGATCCTGCTGGGGCAGAAACCCCTGATAAATGGGCACTGGGGTCCAGGAGGGATATGGGGGCCAGCAGTGGAGGTGAGACACCAGCAGAGGGTGCTCTGGAGCTGGTAAAAAGAGCTAATTCCTGGACAAACAGCAGGAGGTGCCTCTGGGTGAGTCATGTGCCCGTTACAGCCCCCTCCTAAGACACATTTCTCTGCTCCCTAGGATGGGTTCTGTCTTTTGTCCTGCTGCAGAACTCTGCCAAGTAACAACTGGGACCGTTTCCTTAACCCCTGACAACACCTCTCCTGCCCAGTAGCGTAGCCAGGGGGGAGCAGGGGGAGCGGCCCCCTAGCCCCGCTGCCGGAGCCGGGCTCGGACGGGGATTTAAAAGGCCCGCGGCTCCTGAAGCCGTGGGGAGCCGGGGACCTCTTAAAGCGCCGCCCGAGTCCCGCTGCCGGAGCTCCAGCGGCGCTTTAAAGGGCCCGCGGCTCCCCGCAGTGGCAGGAGCCGCGGGCCTTTTAAATCCCCACCCAAGCCCGGCTCCGGCAGCGGGGCTCAGGCGGTGCTTAAAAAGGCCCGGGGCTCCTGGGACTGAGGGGAGCCGTGGGCCTTTTAAAGCGCCGCCCGACCGGCCCTCCCCGGGAGGCGCCGCCGGGGGAGCGGGGAGGCGCCTTTTTATAGCACCGCTCCCCCTGTGCTCCAGACCTGGCTACGCCACTGCTCCTGCCCCTGAGGGCATGTTGCCTTCTGCTGGAAAGGAGCTAGTCTCAGCCCCTCCCAGAATTGGAAGCCCCCTGTGTTAGTCACAGGAATCCTCAGTGGTTTCTGAGATCCCCTGCCCCTTCTCTAGGCTCTCCTCTGGGACACAGGCTCTCTGCTCCCTAGAGACGGGTTTATCTCTGGTTCAGCTGCGACCTGCTGGCAGCTAACAACCTGGACGGTTCTCTCCCTGGCAGGCATCACACCCCCATCCCTTCCTGATGTGGTGTTGTCTCCAGCTTCAGTGCAGGAGTTGGTCTCAACCAGCCTCCCACCTGGAAGCATGTGGCTTCCCCCGACTGTAGCAGAATCAAGGCGACTCTCTCCCATTTTCTCTGCAGTTCCTGAGACCGAACCCTTTCCCTCGGGGGTCCCAGTTTAACGCTCCCGCCTGCTGCAGGCAAGTACTTTAACCTGAGCTACACGGAAACAATCATTACCAAGAAGCAGGTCTACTGAGAGGTGATCCATTACCCCCACAGTCAAAACACTTTCCAAACCTTCCCACACCACATGGATACTAGCTAGTGGTACGAGGAATCTGCTTTCGCCCACCCCCACAATCTCTGCCATTTGGCCAGGCAACAGGCTGGCCGTTGGGACCACACTCTGCTTTACCGGAGAGGTCTGGGTATCCGTCTGCCCCAAGTATTCCCTGCCATCAATGTGGACAGCCTTAACATGCTCCATATCTGGTTCTGCAGAGGCTAACCTCACAGAACCAATATGATGGGTTTCAATTGATTGGGGGCTGGGGGGATCTGTGTTGAGGACAGCAGAACTAACATGGGCTTGTGACGAAGTGGGAATGTTCTTAATGTTCTCTCTGAATACTGTGTGGGTGCCTCAGTTTCCCCTATGCATTTCTTAAGTATAGGTGGGGGGGGGATAAGGGTGTGTGATTGTTGCAGAGCCTGAAAGGGCAGGTGTGATGGTGTCTGCACAGAGAATGGCCGACACCCTGTCTCCTGGCAACTGATGGCCTGGGCCCCTCCTCCTCTGCAAGGTGCCAACTGAAGGTGTTGGAGAACAAAGAGATCAGGTGGCCTCCTGGCCCCGGAAAGAGACAAAGGCCAGAGGAGAGGCTGAAGAGTTTCAGTTTAGAGCTGGCTGGGGAAAGAGGGAGGCCCAGACCAGGGGTCTGGCCTCCTGGCCCCAAGATGGACCTGACTGAGGGGTCCTGTTCTCTGTACCGACAAGCTCTGTTTTAGACCGTGTTCCTGTTGCCTAATAAACCTTCTCTTGTACGGGCTGGTTGGGAGTCACGTCTGTCTGCGGAGTGGGGGTGCAGGGCCCTCTGGCTTCCCCAGGAGCCTGCCTGTGAGGACTCGCTGTGGGAAGCGCGCGGTGGGGACGGGGATGCTGAATGCTCCGAGGTCAGCCCCAGGAAGGTCGAAGCTGTGGAAGCTTCTTGCCCTAGAGACAGTCTGCTCAGAGAGAGGAGGCTCCCCCACAGTGCTGACTGGCTTAGTCTGGAGTAGCTCCAGAGCATCGCCCGGCGACTCCGTGCCAGGGCTATTGGTTGCCTGCATCCTCCTAGCACAAGGCATCTATTCCTCAGGTGATCAGCGGAATTACACGGATAGCACCTTTTGGGCTCTTCTGCTTTTACAGGAGATTTGGGATAGGAGTTACCAAGAGAGGAATGTTTTGGGGTAAGAGACTGTTTAGGCTCCCAGCCCCCTTCTCTCTTCCCAGGGGCAAAATGGGATCCTCCCTTCCCACCAGTTTTAAACCCCTCTTTGTGTGGCCTGCCCTCAATAGATGCCTGATTCTGTTCAAAGGCATCAGCAACAAAAGCCACCTCATCCACAGACTTTACATCTTTGTCCCACAGACACTGCTTTACAGCAGCCTTACATAGGCTTAGGAACAAGATCCGACATTCCATCCAAACTCGCCACCTCTTTGCCCCTCACCCATTTTCCCAACAAATCTTTCATTTTGTTCACATATTCCCCATTACTCATACCAATATTCCTCTTGAGATTCCTAAATGTAACTCTATACGTTTCAGGGGTAATCTGAAAACTTCGCAAAACAGTATCTTTCAATTTACAATAGTCTTAAAGCATCTTCAATAGGCATTCCATTGAATACATTTTGAGCTTTATCAGTTAATTTCGCAATCAGGGTAGGAACAGGGCTGGTGCAAGGAAGTTTTGCGCCCTAGGTGAAACTTCCTCGCACCAGCCCTGCGGGGCCCCGCCCAGCTAACACCGCCCCCCCCAACACCCCCCCCCCCGGGCTGCGGGAACTGAGCGTGGAGCCAGGAGGCAGCCGCCTGCCGCCCCCCAAATCCTGGCGCCAGCCCTGGGTAGGAACTCTCTTATCAGGGATTTCATGTATTACACACAGTCTTTTGAAGGTAGTCAGATATTCAGCAATATCATCGTCCTCACTGTATGTAGGACATAAGTGTTCCCATTGGTGGATTTTTGGAGTGATGGGAGTCGTTGGGGTCGGGGGTTCTGGTTCTGGTTCTCTAACAGGTCCAGTGGGTGTTTTTGCTCTCTCTCAATCTCTTTCTTCCATGGCCCTTCAGTGTGCAGCTTCCTGTTCTCTGAGCCTCGTTTCTGCCTGCCACATTTGAAACTCGCGGTCCTTTGCCTTCGCTTCCGCTTCCAGGCTGGCCAGCTCTAGTTTTGTAGCTGCCTCACTGGTCATCAGTTTCCTGCTTTTCTCTTCCTACTTCCCTTTCCTGAAATAAGCAAACGGAAAATAACAAAACGGTGACCTCCAGTCCTGCCTGTTCTTAGCCACTGCCCTTAAAGTGCTTAAAGGGGAACTTCACTTGGAGTAACAAGCTGTACATACACCCTGCTCGCTGCACCACTGTGACGTTCCCCTCTGGTGGTATCTGGACCTATGATCTGCTAAGTCACTCCTGGCCTTGACTGTGGCAGCCTTACCCTGCACTGCTTCCCCCGAGGTACAGAGCATCACCCCCACAAATCAACGTCCCCCTGAATCCCAACCTCCCATCAACTCCCTGACCTCCAATCAACATTCTCCTTAACCCCGCCGCCCCCCCATTCAACATTCCCTTCAACACCAGCCCCCCATCAATCCCCTGCTCCCCAATGAATGTCCCCATGAACCCCAGCCCCCAATCAACATCTCCATGAACCCCGGCCCCCCCATCAGCTCCCTGCCCCTCAATCAACGTTCCCCTGAACCCCGCCTGCCCATCAACTCCCTTCCCCGCAATTAACATTCCCCTGAAACTCAGTCCCCATCAACACTTTGCCCCACAATTATCATCCACATGAACCCTACCCCCCATTCCACATTCCCCTGAATGCTGCCCCCCATGAACTCCCGGCCCCCCAATCAATGTCCCCATCAACCCTGGGCCCCATCAACTCCCAACCCCCCAATTGTTACCCTGAACCCCAATCCCATCAAACCTCTGCTGCCCCAATAAATGTTTCCATAATCCCTAGCCCCCCATCAACTTCCTGTCCCCCTGCACCCCAATCTACCTCCCCTTGAACCCTGGGCCCCCATCAACTCCCTGCCCTGCGATTATCATCCACATGAACCCCTGCCCCTATCACTCCTGCCCCCACAATCAATGTTCCCCTGAACCCTGGCCCCCATTAACCCCCTGCCCTGCGATTATCATCCACATGAACCCCTGCCCCTATCACTCCTGCCCCCACAATCAATGTTCCCCTGAACCCTGGCCCCCCTGAACCCTGGGCCCACATCAATTCCCTGGCCCACAATCAACATCCCCATGAACCCTGGCTCCCATCAACTTCCTCCCCCCCCAATCAATGTCCCCCTGAACCCCGGCCCTCCATTAACCTCAGCACCCCATTAGTCCCTGGTCCGCCATGCTGCGGCAGCTCCTCCCCAGGTGTGTGGGGCCACCTGGCCTGGCTGCTGATCCAGGCCCTGGTGCTGGGAGCCAACACCACCCTCCCCAGGCCTAGGCTGGCTTATGGCTCCCCATAGGCTGGCCCAAATGGATGGTGCGGGACAGGAGGGCTGGTTTGGGGGAGCCCCTGCCTGACCCCTACTGTGGGTGGGGTCTGAGCCAGGTGGTGGTGGGGGGAGATGGGAGCCCCCACATTGCAATGGGAGGGGTTTTCCCAGCCCCAGGGAGGCTCAGAGCAGGGTCCTGGGGCAGCCTGGGAGAGGAATTGGGAGGGAACCTCGTGCCCCCCCAGTCCAGAAGCCGCTAGCTCTGGAGACCCCTGGGAGTGCTGGGTGGCCACGGGGGGAGGGGGGGGAAGATGCCCTCACTTGCTGCCCTGCGGGGAGGGGGGGTATGTTGGGCATGGTGCCCCCACCCTGCTGGGGGCGCTCCTGCTCATGCAGTGGCGGTGGGGGGGGGGAGGCGGAAGCCTGCTGGCCATCTGCCAGGGGAGTTAATGCCCTGCCCCTTCTCCGCTACCCTCCCTGCCCCTTTGCTCAGGCCTGGCGCTGGCCCAGAGAGCGCCCCCTGCTGCCAGGGCTGGAAGAGGAGGAGGACAGAGCTGCCCCAGGGGGCAGGGCTTGGTGCTCCCAGCGGGCGAGGGGGGCAGGAGGGATCCAGAGCGCGCAGGGGACCAGGCTGGCCGAGCGCCACCCCCCCTCACCACAGCGCCCCCTGGAGTTCCTGTGCTGAAGGGCCCCTGCTTCTGCATCCTCCTGGCCCACAGCCTGCACCCCCGGCCCTGCCTGCCCCAGCCAGGCCCCTGCCCCCCAGCACAGTCAGAACTGGGGCGGGGGTGCCTGGGCACAGCTGGAGCTGGGGTGGGGGCCACAGGCCGGGCACAGGCAGAGCTGGGGCGGGATTGGCCGGGCACAGGCAGAGCGGGGAGGGCACAATCACAGCTGGGGGGGCACAGGCTTGGCACAGTTGGAGCTGGGGGGCGCAAGCCAGGCATAGTTGAGCGGGGGATGGAGAGTGGGCACTGTGGGGTGTGGGGCACAAGCCTGGGATTGTGGGGCGTAGGCAAGAGGGTGCTGTGGGCAGAGCCGGCTCCGGGCACTAGCAAAGGAAGCAGGCGCTTGGGACGGCACCTCTGAAGGGGCGGCATTCCGGCCATTCCTGGGGCAGCCCATTTCAAGGGCCGTTTTTTCTTTTTGCTTCGGCGGCAGCTCCGGCTGTGGCTTCTGCACACACCCCACACCCCCCCGCTTGGGGAGGCAAAAAGCTAGAGCTGGTCCAGGCTGTGGGGTGTAGGGCAGGGGGTGCTGTAGGGTGCAAGGCAGGGGGTGCTGTGGGGTGCAGGGCGGGGAAGACGTCCTGGCACTGTAGGAGATGTGGGAGGGGGTGCTGTGTGGTGTCAGGCAGGGACTGCTTTAGGGGATGGGGCAGGAGGTCTTCAGGGGACAGAGCAGGAGCCCTGGCATTGTGGGGTGCAGAGCTGTGTGTGTGTGTACGTGTACGCACGCACATAGAATAGAATCATAGACCTGGAAGGGACCTCGAGAGGTCGTCCAGTCCCCTTCATTCAAGGCAGGACTAAGTATTATCTAGACCATTCCTGACAGGTGTTTGTCCAACCTGCTCTTAAAAATCCTCAGTGATGGAGATTCCACAACCTCCCTCAGCAATTTATTCCAGTGCTTAACCACCCTGAGAGTTAGGAGGTTTTTTCCTAATGTCCAACCTAAACTGCCCTGGCTGCAATTTAAGCCCATTGCTTCTTGTCCCAGCCTCAGCAGTCAAGAACAATTTTTCTCCCTCCTCCTTGAAACAGCCTTTTATGTACTTGAAAACTGTTATCATGTCCCCTCTCAGTCTTCTTTTCTCCAGGCTAAACAAACCCAGTTCTTTCAATCTTCCCTCATAGCTCATGTTTTCTAGACTTTTAATCATTTTTGTTGCTCTTCTCTGGACTTTCTCCAATTTGTCCAAAACTTTCCTGAAATGTGGCGCCCAGAACTGGACACAATACTCCAGCTGAGGCCTAATCAGCGCAGAGTAGAGCGGAAGAATTACTTCTCATGTCTTGCTTACAACACTCCTGCTAATACATCCCAGAATGATGTTTGCTTTTTTTGCAACAGCGTTACACTGTTGACTCATATTTAGCTTGTGATCCACTATGGTCCCCAGATCCCTTTCCGCAATACTCCTTCCTAGGCAGTCATTTCCCATTTTGTATGTGTGCAACTGATTGTTCCTTCCTAAGTGGAGAACTTTGCATTTGTCCTTATTGAATTTCATCCTATTTACTTCAGCCCATTTCTCCAGTTTGTACAGATCATTTTGAATTTTAATCCTTTCCTCCAAAGCACTTGCAAACCCTCCCAGCTTGGTATCGTCCACAAACTTTATAAGTGTCCTCTCTCTGCCATTATCTAAATCATTGATGAAGATATTGAACAGAACTGGACCCAGAACCGATCCCTGCGGGACCCCACTCGTTATGCCCTTCCAGCACGACTATGAACCACTGATAACTACTCTCTGGGAACGATTTTCCAACCAGTTGTGCACCCATCTTATAGTAGCTCCATCTAGGTTGTATTTCCCTAGTTTGTTTATGAGAAGGTCATGCGAGACAGTATCAAAAGCCTTACTAAAGTCAAGATATACCACATCTACCACTTCCTCCCTATCCACAAGGCTTGTTAGCTTTCTTTGACAGGGTATCAGGTTGGTTTCACAATTAGTTCTTGAAAAATCCATGCTGACTGTTATATATCACATTATTTTCTAGATGTTTGCAAATTATTTGCTCCGTTATCTTTCCAGTTACAGAAGTTAAGGTGACTGGTTTGTAATTCCCTGGGCTGTCCTTATTTCCCGTTTTATAGATGGGCACTGTATTTCCCCTTTTCCAGTGTTCTGGAATCTTTCCCATCTTCCATGACTTTTCAAAGGTAATTTGCTAATGGCTCAGATATCTCCTCAGTCAGCTCCTTGAGTATTCTAGGATGCATTTCATCAGGCCCTGGTGATTTGAAGACATCGAACTTACCTAAGTAATTTTTGACTTGTCCTTTCCCTATTTTAGACTTTGATCCTATCATTTTCACTGGCATTCACTATGTCAGACGTCCAATCACCACCAACTTTCTTGGTGAAACTTTCTTGGACTTCTCAAAGAAGTCATTGAGCACCTCTGCCCTTTCCACATTTTCTGTTATTGTCCTTCCCCCCTCATTAACGGGCCTACTCTCTCCTTGACCTTCCTCTTGCTTCTAATGTATTTGTAGAGTGTTTTCTAGTTTCCTTTTATGTCTCTAGATAGTTTGATCTCGTTTTGTGCCTTGGCTTTTCTAATTTTGTCCCTACATACTTCTGCTATTTGTTTATATTCATCCTTTGTAATTTGACCGAGTTTCCACTTTTTGTAGGACTCTTTTTTTGAGTTTCAGATTATTGAAGATCTCCTGGTTAAGCCACGGTGGTCTCTTGCCATACTTCCTATCTTTCCTATGCAGTGGGATAGTTCGTTCTTGTGCCCTTAATAACATCTCTTTGAAAAACTGCCTACTGTCTTCAATTGTTTTTCCCCTTAGACTTGCTTCCCATGGGATTTTACCTACCAACTCCCTGAGTTTGCTAATGTCTGCCTTCTTGAAATCCATTGTCTTTATTGTGCTGTTCTCCCTCCTACCATTCCTTAGAATCGTGAACTCTACCATTTCATGATCACTCTCACCCAAGTTACCTTCCATGTTCAAATTCTCAACCTCTTCCTCCCTATTTGTCAAAACCAAATCTAGAACCTCTAGAATCAAATCTAGAAATGTGTGTGTCTCCGTC
This sequence comes from Chelydra serpentina, assembly GCA_037349315.1. Lineage (NCBI taxonomy): Eukaryota > Metazoa > Chordata > Testudines > Chelydridae > Chelydra > Chelydra serpentina. Next base: position 131,363 of record JBAIAC010000567.1, read on the forward strand.
CCTTGAGAAGCTGGTGCTGCTGCCTCCTCACGGGGTTGGCCCCTTAGCTCCGCTGGACAAGGGCTAGATTCAAATCCCAGGGGGACACTGTGGGGTCCTGACAGCTGCTTCCCAGGGACAAACCCAGCCTGGGCCTCTGATTTCACAGTGTGATGCCATGGAAGGAAATTATGTCATCTGGTCAGGGCTGTGATGTAACAAGTCCAAAACAGCTTGCGAAGGGATCTCACTCAACAGGGTGATGGGGCAACAAAATGGCGGCTGAAATTCAGTGTTACAAAATGCACAGGAATGCACATTGGAGAAAATAATCCCCCCTGTACCTACATGATGATGGGGTCGAAATTAGAGATCTTGGGGTCATTGTGGATCATTCTCTGAAACCACCCGCTCAATGTGCAGCGACAGTCAAAAAAGCGAACAGGGGTGGGAGCCATTCGGAAAGGGACAGATAAGCTAGTAAATATCATATTGCCGCTATATAACTCCATGGGCGCCCACACCTGTAATACCACATGCAGGTCTGGTCACTCCAACTCCAGAAAGGTGTATTGGAATTGGAAACAGTACAGAGAAAGCGGGGGCGAGGCGAACAGCTTCCGTATGAGGGGAGGTTAGAAAGACAGGACTGGTCAGCCGGGAAAAGAGACGACTAAGGGGGGATATGATGGAGGTCTGTAAAATCATGACTGGGGCAGTGTTATTTACTCCTCCTCATAACACACAAACTAGGGATCACCACATGAGATGAACAGGCAGCGGGTTTAAAACAGACACGAGAACGTACTTGTCCACCCAATGCACAGTCACCGTGGGGAACTTGCTGCCAGGGGATGTTGCGAAAGCCAAAACTATAACTGGGTTCAAACAAGAACTAGGTAAGTTCATGGAGGGTAGGTTTATCAGTGGCTATTAGCCAAGGTGGGCAGGCACGCAGCCCCATGCTCTGGGTGTCCCTAAAGCTTTGACTGCCCGAAGCTGGGACGGGGGATGGATCACTTGATAACTGCCCCGTTCCATTAAGTCCCCAGAAAGAATCTGGCACTGGCCACTCTCAGAGACAGGACACCGGGCTCATGGGGCCATTGGTCTGACCCAGTGTGGCCAGTTTTATGTTGAGTTAAAAATAAGCATAACTGGGAATACAACCCAGGAGTTCTGGCTCCCAGCCCCCTGCTCTAACCCACCAGACATCACTCCCCTCCCAGAGCTGGGGAGAGCACTCAGGAGTCCTGGCTCCCAGACCCCCGACTCTCAGCGTTAGGCTGGGGCAAGAATTTAGGAATCCTGGCTCCCCGTGCTAAGCTGGCCAGAGAACCCAGGAGTCCTGGCTCCCAGCACTAAGCTGGCCAGAGAACCCAGTAGCCCCGGCTCCCAGCCCCCCGCTCTCAGCGCTAAGATGAGCAGAGAACCCGGGAGCCCTGGCCCCAAGACCCCGGCTTTCAGTGCTAAGCTGGGCAGAGAACCCAGGAGTCCTGGCTCCCCGTTCTAAGCTGGGCAGAGAACCCAGGAGTCCTGGCTCCCCGTTCTAAGCTGGGCAGAGAACCCAGGAGTCCTGGCTCCCAGCGCTAAGATGAGCAGAGAACCCGGGAGCCCTGGCCCCAAGACCCCCGCTTTCAGTGCTAAGCTGGGCAGAGAACCCAGGAGTCCTGGCCCGCAGCCCTTCCCCTTTGAAGAGGGCGGCGGCTGGGGGCGGGCCGAGCCGAGCGGTGCATTGTGGAGCTGCCGGAGCGCAGCAGGGGGTTGGAGCCCGCAGCAGCCGGGACCGGGACCATGCGCCCCCAGAGCCGGGGCAGCCAGGGGCCCAGGTAGGCGGGAGCCGCAGGCAGCCCATGGGCCCCCGCCTCCGCTGCGGCCGGGAGTGAGCGCCCCGAGCCCGGCCCGTGCGCCCCCCGCCGCCCCGGAGCGCCCCGGCCCGGTTCCGAGCGGCACCATGAGGTGAGAGGCCGGTCGTGCGCCCGGGGCGCTTTGTCCGCGGCATGGGGGTCCCGGCGGGAGGATCTGGGGGTCCCGGCGGGGGGATCTGGGGGTCCAGGCGCTGGGGACGCGGCCCTGGCCGGAAGCGGAGCCCGGAGCCCCCAGATCGGGGGTGGGGGGGTCCGCTGGGAATCACTTCGGTGCCTCCCTCTCCCGTACCCACCGCGAGGGGTGGGGGGGACGCCTCCGGTGGGGCCTCGAACCCCCTTCCCCGGCTCCTGGCAGGGACTTGGCCCCCCTGCGCCCATTCCCGTGCCCCCGCCCAGTAGCTGAGAGCCTTAAGGTTGACCCAAGGGCAGTATAGAACCCAGGCGTCCGGGGCAGGGTGGGTGTTGTGCAGCCAGCGTGTCTCGGGGGGTGGGGGGGCTGCTGCGGGGCCCCCCAGGATGGCTCTTGGGGCAGCGTCTTCCTAGTTCCCCCCGCCCGCGGCTGGGCGAGGAGACCTAGGCTAGAGGGCCCCTGCTGCTGGGGGGTTTGAGCTGGATCCTGTGGGGCAGGGGCTGGCTTGTCTCTGATGTCACAGCCCGCTGTAGTGGGAGTGAATGACATCACCTGCTCAGGGCTGTGATGTCATGGTTAACCACTGGTAGAGCTGGGGATAGAACCCAGGAGTCCTGGCTCTCAGCCCCCCCCCCCAACCAGAATCCAGGAGTCCTGGCTCCCATTTCCCTCCCCCTCCCAGAATCAGCACCCGCCCCCCAACCACTAGACCCCACTCCCCTGCCCACACTTGGAGTCTAGCCCTGTACCTCATGGTCCCTGTTGAGTGGCTGGCTGTGGATGGAGGCCCCCTCCCCCCGCAGGCGGTTGGGAGAGGGCACGGCTACTTCTCCAGCCGCTGGAACTTCCCCTACCGTGGCTACGGCTGGGGGGCGGGTGTAGATCCTGCAACCCCTGTGCAGGGGAGCCTCGTCCCTGCCTTCGGGAACAGCCCCCCCACCCAGTGCTCACAGCTGTGCTTGCAGGGGGGGTTCCAGGAAAGTCCCCCCCCCCCTTCCCGTGCTCTGCAGCTCAGCATGCCCCCAGCTGTCTGTGCCAAGGGGGGGTTCGGGGCTGCCTGGCTGGTGACCCTCAGGCCTGGGCCTGGGCCGGGCTCAGCTGTTGGTGCTAAACATTCCACAGCCGCTGCTGGGGGGGACCCAGTGCTGAGGGTGGGGGAAATGCTCCTGGTGCTTGACATTCCTGCTCCCTTGGGCGGGAGGGGGTGGACCCGTTCCTGAGCTGCCCTTTGACCCCCAGGCCTGGGCTCCAGCAGCTGATGAGATTGGCAGGTCCTGACCCCCCACCCCCACCCTGAGCCCCCAACTCCGCTTAGAGCGGTTTGGAACTGCTGGACAAAGGGGGAGGGCTGCGGGTCGGAGCATTGGCAGAGCTGGGGGGTTCATGGGGAGTGAGGAGCCGGTTGGGCAGAGCAGTGGGGGAGCCCTGGGCTGGGCTGGCTGGGGGCTGCTGGTCGGGAGTGAGGGGCAGCAGGCGAGAGGGCAGATTAGTATCTTTCCAGCTCTGTGGTTTTGCCCTGGGGGGGGCGGTGCAGGGGCCGTGGGGCGTCTGGCTTGGAGGGTGCTGGAGCCGCAGCGTCTGCTTATTGCTACAAAGCAGGAAACGGCCACAGGCATATCCTGGCTTTCCCTTCCCGTTTGTGTGTGTGTGTGTGTGTGTGTGTGTGTGTGTGTTTGGAGGGGAGGGGGGGGGGGCTCTCCACAGGCCCCTAGCCCAGGGCTGGCCTATGGGTGATGGGCCTGGAGGCAGCCTGGGTTGCTGGCTCCTGAGCTAGAGCAAAGGGGGGTGACCCCGGAGGGCCTGGGGCTGTGCCCCCCAGATGTGCCAAGCCCTGACACTGTCCCGGCCCTAGTGCACTGGGGCCCTGCTCATGAACGCCAGGGCCCGACCCCCACCCCGGTGCATTCTGGGACCCTGGGCGCTTGTGCTGGGAGCAGAGGCTGCTGGGAGCATGGGGGGGGGGGCGGGGTCGCATTGGCGCTGGGAGCAGCTGCAGTGGCCAGTGCTGGTCCGGGGGGCCTGGCCAGGCTGTCTGCCCCCACCTGAGCTTTGCCGGGGGACAGGTATCTGGCTGCTGCTTGGACCAGGCCCTGGGGTCCCTGCCCAGCAGAGTGGGTGGGGGGGGACACCCCTCGGCTGCTGTCTGGCCTGGGCCAGGAGGTGCTGCCAGGAGGGTCTGGTGAGGTATTGGAAGGGTGAATGGGGGGGGGTCTCACTTCCCCCCCCCACACACACCCCCTGGTGCCTGCGGACACACCCAGCCCCACTGGGAGTTTAGCGGGACCCCAGATGGGGGTCTCCCCACGGTACCCTCACAGCAGGTGCTGGGGGGGGGGCTGGGGAGGGTCTGTTACACCAGAGCAGCCTGATGCAGCTCTAGGGGTCTGTCCAAGTGGGTCCCCTCTGTCCTCTGACCCCCACGGCCAGGCTGTGGAGAAACCCCACTTCCCCGCCCTGTCGTCGTCCCCCTCCCCCCCCCCCCCCCACTGTACCACAGTGAGCAGGAAGTGACTCAGGGTCTCACCCAGGAAGTGGGTGGGGGCTGGGGAACAGGGACAGTCCCATGGGGGTGGGAGGAGGCTCCTGAACTCAGGCCCCAGCTTGACCAAAGTCGAAGCCCCTGAACTCTGGGGATGGTCGAAGCCAAAAGACCCAGGCCTGGCTTCACCCCAAACCCATCTGGCCGCAGAGATGGGGCCTCCGGCCGCCCCCACCCCACAGGGCTGGGCTAGCAGGGGCTGCAGGGTGGGAGCCCAGGAGCAGGGAAGGTTGCCCTGGGCCTGACTCCTGCACGCTGGCATGCTCCTCCCCAGAGGCAGCTGCCTCTCCCTCCAGCTTTGGGGCCCCCCGAGGGTCAGGCCAGGCCTGATCCCAGCCCCCCTCCGCCGCCCCACCGGTGACCAGTTGCCTGCCTGGGCAGGCGGGGGAGTTATGGAGGTGGGTGGGCCAGGGGATGAGTTGGGGCTGTCAGGTCTCAGCCCTTCCTCTGGTTTGTTTTAGGGGCGGGTGGGTTCCTGACACCCCCCCCACCACCACCACCAAACAGGGTGATGTGGGTGGGGGGGCTGTGCCTGTTTCCCATCCCACCCCCCCCCCCCCTTCCGCTCCATCTGAGACAAACAGGCTCTGTCCTTCAAACCTGCCCTTATATGGTCACAGATAGCCGCTCCCCCCCTTCCTGCTCCGGGAGTCCGGCCCCCCCAGGTGCTGCCTCCCGGGCTGGTGCCCCACCCGCTCTGGCTGGGGAGCTGTCGGTGGGGGGGGAGGGGGTGGCCCTTCCCATGGTTCTGGCGGAGGGGCTGGGAGGAGCCTGGGGGAGCTCAGGCAGGGAACCCCGGGCTGGGGCTGGGCTGGGGGGTGTCAGGCAGGGAAGCCCAGGCTGGGCCTGGTGGTGGTGGGGAGTCAGGCAGCCAGGGAAGCATGAGTGTGTGTGTGGGGGGGACGGGACAGGGGGGATTGGCTGAGCCTGCCCCTGGCCCACAGCCAGCGCTGCCTCATTCTCGGGGCCGGCAGGTCGGGTGCCGCAGCTGGCTGGGACCCGCTGCTTGCCAGCCTGGCAGCCGCTGCCACCGCTCCCAGGGCAGCTGGCTGCCCCACAGGATCCTGCTGCCAATGGGCCTTGCGCCCCCCCCCCCCCCCCGCCCGTAACAGCGGCTGGGGTGGGTTTCTCCTCTTTGGCATGGGGGAAACTGAGGCACAGAGGGGCAGGGACTAGCCCAAGGTCCCGCAGCCAGTGGGGGATAGAACCCAGGAGTCCTGGCTGCCAGCCCCTCCCCCTCCCCTGCCCGCAAGACGTTGGGAAAGAGCCGTGACTGGCGGAAGTGGCTCGTGGTCAGGGCCGGTTGGTCAATTGCCGCCAGGCAGACAGCCGGCGAGGCGCGCCACGATGGGCAGTGCCGGGTGGGGGGGGTGTCTCGGAGCCCTGGGAGGGTCCTAGCAGATCTCGGGGTGCTGCCGGCTGGGGAGCTGCCAGGCTCCCGCTGTTGGGGTGTCACTGGGGGGGCAGGGAGGGCCCTGGGGCATAGGGAGGAGGCAGCAGCCTGGGCACGGCCTCCCCTCCCCCGCAGCAGCTGGGCCAGGCCGGGGGCTGCCGCACCCTGTTTGGATTGTGGGAGCGGCAGCTGCTTCCGCTTGGCCCGCGGGTGCTGGGGAGGGGCTGGGAGCCGGCGACATGTGTCTGGGCAGCTCCCCCCTCCCCCGCCCCAGGCTGTCGGGCACCCTGGTGCTCGTTGGGGGAGGGGCGGGGGGCAGATCTGCACCCTCCCCGCCCCCCCCCCGGGGCAGCTGAGCTTCCCCTTGGCCTTCCTGTGGGAGCCATGCCAGGACCCCAGGTGCCCCCCTCAGGCTCAGAGAACACGGGGGGGCACCTCAGGGTGTGAATTGGTGTCACCCCCCAACTCTGCCAGCGCCCCTCACTCCCGACCCGCAGCCCCCTGCCAGCCCAGCCCTGACCCCCAACTCTGCCGGCGCCCCTCACTCCCCACCCGCAGCCCCCTGCCAGCAGGGCCCATGTGCAGGGCGGCCGGCCGGCCTCCTGTGACTCTGTTCCTGTGTGGTGGCCTGTGCCCAGCGTAATCTTCCTGCGGAGGAAACCCCCAGCCCCCGCCCTAGCGGCTGGTGCCTCCTGGCGGGTCGGCCAGCGGCCCACAGGGCTGGGGGCCCACGTGAGGCTCTCGCCGGCTGCTGGAGTGATGCCAGCAACGGCAGGGGGCTGCGGGGGGCTCTGCGCGGACACCAGTGTATGGCGGGGGTGGGGAGTCGCCCAGCAGCGGGTGAGGCCCTGGGCACCGCTGTAGGGTGGGGGCGGGGCAGCACTCTGGGGTGGGGGGGGTGCTCCTGGGCTGTTCCCACCTCATTGGGCAGCCTGGCTCGGGGCCAGGAGCTCTGAGGTTGCGACCCCAGGGATGGTCTCTCTGCCCCCTGCTCTCAGTCAGGAGGGACCTGGGCCTGCTTCCCTCTGCCCCCAGGCAGTGTGTGTGGGGGGGAGGGGGTGTCACCTCTGGGAGGGGGGCTGGCACCTGTGCACTGTGCTGCCTTCGGCACCCCCTGGTGGTCCCCTGGACCCAGCGGGCCCAGGGACACGTTGGCCCTCGCCTGCTCTGGGCTGTGGCCCTGTCAAACCAAACATCCCCTGGGGGCCCAGCCTCAGCGACGGGCCCCCACCCCTGAGCCGGGACCCCGGGCTGGGAGTGGGACCTGCAGCCCCATTGGTGGGGAAGGGGGGGGCTGAACTACAGCAGGGGGCTATTTCCCAGCCTCCCCAGGGAGGGGCCCCCCAACCTCCCAGCTGGCTGCCTCCCCCCCTACACACACACGGTTTGGGGTTGTGAAGGTTCCTGGGATTTTGTGGCTGGTCCTAACTCCGAGCTGGGGGGGCAGAGCCAGGATGCTGGGGGGTCTAGGGGTTAATGGGTGGGTGGGTGGGTGGGGGGGGGGGGGGCTGGGAGCCAGGACTCCTGGGTTCTGTGCCTGACTATTCCATTCCCTTCCATGTGCCTCGGTTTCCCCTATAAAGTGGGCTGATCCCTGTCTCCTGGGGTGCAGAGCCCCCCTGAGTGTCTGGGTCTGGTGCACACTGGGGGTTCCCCTGCTGTTAAAGGCTGAGCCGCTGGCTGGGCTTGGGGGGGGGGTCAGTTGGTTCACTTTGGGGTGGGGGGCACCCCATCCCTCCGGCGTGGGGAGGGGCCTGCAGGAGCTCCTCCCCCCACGTTCACCCCCTTCTCCCTCCGCAGTGAGACGGTCGTCTGCGCCACCCGCGCCACGGTGATGCTGTATGACGATGCCAACAAGAAGTGGGTGACGGCCGGTAGCGGCCCCCAGGCCGTCAGCTGGGTGCAGATCTACCACAGCCCGGGCAGCAACACCTTCCGGGTGGTGGGCCGCAAGATGCAGGCGGACCAGCAGGTGCGGGGGCTGGGCTGGGAGGGGGGCCGGGCATCAGGGGCTCAGGCTGCGCCCCAGGAGAGGGGCTGTCGGAAAGGGGTGGCCCCATGACCCAGCAAACCCTGTGATCTGCCCTTGTGGGGGCCCTGGCTGGGGGAGGGGGGTGGGCTGGATCCCCCTAGGGTGAAGCAGAGCTGTGCATGGGGGGGTTGGCTCTCCTGGCCAGTGTTCCAGCCCCCGCACCCCCCAGTGCCCCCTCCCTGGAGTTTGCGGCCTGTCCTGCCCCCCAGGATATGTGGGCCGGGCCCTGACCTGACCTGTGGGTTTGGGGCTCAGCCTGGGAGCCCCCCACAGGGCTGAGGACTGGGTGGCCCAGGACCTGTGGGGGCGGGGCACTTTCTGCTACCCCCTTCTATGGGAATTGTAGGCTTCACTCTGGTGCCGGAGGGCACTGCTAGACCCCCGTGCTGTGCTCGGCAGAGCTGGTGGTCCGGGCAGGGCTGAGCCCGCCCCACAGCCCCTCCTGGCTCTCTCGCGGAGGGGGGTCCACAGCCCTGCCCCCATCCCTCGGCAGGCTGAGCAGGCCGAACCATCCTACCCTTGATGCTCCCCCCCGCCCCTCCGAGCTTGGGTGAGAAGCCAGGTGTCCTGCCCCCCTCCAGAGCTGGGGTTGGAAGAACCTGGGGCCCTGGCCCCAGCCCCTCCTGCCCCCTGAACAGGGACATCCCCATGAGCAGGTTGGTCCCGTGGGCTGCTCTTGGTTGTGTCTCCCTCCCCCCCCCAGCCCCCGTGGCCTTGGTATGGTCCGGGGCGGGGGGGCTGGGCTCCCCTGAGCCCCCTGCTGACCCAGCTCTCCCCCCCCCCCCCCCCCCCAAGGTGGTCATTAACTGTGCAATAATGAAGGGGATGAAGTACAACCAGGCCACACCCAACTTCCACCAGTGGCGCGACACCCGCCAGGTCTGGGGGATGAACTTCGGCAGCAAGGAGGACGCCGGGCAGTTCGCCAGCGGGATGCTGCTGGCCCTGGACCGGCTGGAGGCGGGTGAGCGGCCCCCGGCCCCGCCCCCCTCGCCCAGGGTGGCTGGGCACGGGTTGGGGGGGGTGGGCCTCAGGCTGGGGACGCGGGCGCTTGGCCCCACCACAGGGCCAGGGTTGGGGGGGGGGCTGGGGGCGGGTCGCCCCGTTGGACCTGTGGCCAGGGGTGGGGAGCCGGCGCTCAGATCTCTGTGGAGGGGGGAGACTGGGGGGCGGAACCTGTTGCTGACCCCCACCCCCATTGTGTGTCCAGGCGCAGGCTTGGCTCAGTCCGGGCCCCCCCAGAACGGCCCCTCCCCTGATGAGATGGAGCAACAAAAAAGGTATAGTGTCCTTCCCTCCCCCCCCCCCACCCACCCACCTGCGCCCTCCAACCCCGTTCCCCCAGACCCCCGGTGGGCTTGGCAGGGTGGGGGTCGCAGGGGCTGTTAGCAGGAGAGTCTCTGAGGCTTGGGGGGGCAACGGGGAGTCAGGGTGGCCCTGGGGTGGTGAGGGGGGTACATGGCTCCTGCCCCCGTGTCCCATCCTGGGCCCCTCGGTGCTGCCCAGTCGCTGACGCTCGTGCCCCAGGGGATTACTGAAGTGACCCTCCCCTTCCCGCCCCCACCCCCGGCTAAGCCCCCGAGCGTCTGGAGCGGGCGCAGCCGGCTCAGCCCGTAATCGGCTTGCGGCTGGCGGGGCGAGCGGCTGCCCAGCATGTGTGGGTTCGTGGTGTCGGGGATCCTGGACCCGGGGTCCCCCCAGGCCTCGCCGCGCACGTGAGTGATGTGGGGGAGATGCCCTGGGGGGGGGTCCCTGGGTATTTGTTCTCTTTCTCCCCCCCCCCACCTCCAGTTCTCACCCCTCTTTGTCCCCCAGGCAGCAGCTGGAGCAGGAGCAGGAGCGCCGGGTGGCCAGTGCAGGTGGGTGATGCGGTGGGGGCAGGCCGGGGCGGGGGGAGTTAGGGGGCAGGCGGCCCGGCTCTGGCACTGGGAGTCGGGGTTGGTCTGTTGCACACGATCAGCTCCCCCCTCCCCCCCCGCCATGTCTCTCGCCCCACAGGACTGTGCCCATGGGGGTGTCTCCCCACTGCTGCCTCAGCCCAGCAGGGCTGCCCCAAGCCTGGGGGTGGCTGCCGCGAGGGGCGGGGGGGAGGGGGCGGTGCCTCAGGGATTTAAGCAGCTGACGTAGTGGGGATTAGTTCTGTCTCCTGGGGGAGGGGGGCTGTGCCGGGCCCCCAGGGTGGTCTTGCCTGGCTAAGAGGGTCCCAGAGGCATCTGATCAGACCTCATTCCCCCCCCCCCCCCCCCCCCGGGCGCTCCATCCCCATCTAACCCTTCTTGGTCTTGTGTGGCAGGAGCTCCAGCGACCCCTTCGGGGGGAGGCCCCCCGCCGCCCCCGGGACCACCGCCCCCACCAGGGCCGCCTCCGCCGCCTGGCCTGCCCACCACTGCTGGGGGGCCGCCCCCCGCGCCTGGGGGACCGCCCCCTGCAACTGGGGGACCACCTCCCGCCCCTCCTCTGCCTGCTGCGCAGGGCCCCGGGGCGGGAGGCGGGGGGGCCTCCGGCCTGGCAGCTGCCATCGCAAGCGCAAAACTCAGGAAAATTGCCAAGGTGGGTGTGGTGGGGGGGCAGGATTGGGGCGGGGTGGGTGGGAAGAAGGTAGGGGTCAGGCTGGGTCTGGCACTGGGAGTTGGGTTGGCCTGTTGCCTGCCTCGAGGGCGCTGTGCTCCTGCCTTGGGGGCTGGGCGGGGGGTGTCCCTGCGTGGGGGGGGCGGGGGAGGGGCCAAGGCACCAAGCAGGGCTAGAACTGGGGTGTGTGGGTGGTGGTGTGTGTGGGGCGGGGAATCGCGGTGCTGGGCCTGGTAATATCTCTGCTCCCTGCCCCCCCAGCAGCAGGAGGATGGAGCTGGGCCGGCGGGGGGCAGCCCCAGCCCCGGGACGGCCCCCAAGAACGAGGCCAGCCGCAGCGGGGGGGGCGGGGGCGGAGGCCTGATGGAGGAGATGAGCGCCATGCTGGCCAGACGGTGAGTTGGGGGGGGGTCCACTCTGGGGGGAGGGAGTGCTGGGTCTCCATGTTGGGGGGGGGGGGTTGCGGGCTCTGTGTTGGGGGTCTGGGGGGCTGTGCCGCGGGGGAAAGGGGTGCTGCCCTGTGGGTGTGGGGCTGGGACATGGGGAAGCGTGGGGGGAACTGGGGGGAGATCCCAGACGTGTCCCCGGTGCTGACTCTGTCCTGCTTGGCCGAGTGGGATCTGTGGGGCGGGTGGCTCTCGGGGCGGGGCAGGCCTGGGTGGGCGCTAACCCCGCTCTCCCCGTCGCCCCCTGCAGGCGGAAAGCCACGCTGCCAGGCGAGAAGCCGGGGCCAAAGAAAGATGACGATGTTTCCAGCGTGAGTGTCTCTCTCTCCCCCCCCCTCCCCCCTCCGCCCACTCCTGTCCCGTGGCCACGCCAGGGTGGGGGGTCTCCTGTTCCTGGGGAGGGGGCAGATGGGCTGAGCCCCGGGGCCTGGCTGGGCTTGGCGGGGTCTGTGCCGAGTCCCAGATCTGCCCAGCAGTTCAGGAGAGAGGTCCCCTGGGGCTCCTTGGGGGGAGAAAGGGGGGGGCTCACCCATGGCCGCAAGACCCATTGACACACCCCCCCCCCCCCCCATTCTTCCTGCAGCAGCAAGACGCCGCCGAACCCTCAGGTACTAGGACCCCGAGTCTGCAGAGCGGTGAGTGGGGGAGGGGGGGCAGCCAGCCAGCCTGCCCGCCCCAGAGACCCCTGGTTCCCGGCATGCCCAGGGGGAGGACAGGTGGGGCAGGGCATGCTGGGAGCTGAATGAAGCGGGCGTGGGGGAGTGTGGGATGGGCAGCCCGGGCACTGGCCAGGGGCAAGGGGCCCTGCCTGTGGGGGACCCATGCATGAGGGTGGGGGTTTCACACCTTGGACTCTCTGTTGGGGTGGGGGGCTGGGTGTTTGAGACCCCCCCCCTCAAATTCCTCTCCTCATGAACCTCCCCAGTTAAAGCGCCAGGTGCCCATTTCTCCCCTCTCTTGGCAGACTCGGTGCGGAGGCCCTGGGAGAAGAACAGCTCCACCCTGCCCAGGTGGGTGCTGCCGGGCCAGACCATGGGGAGGGTGGGGGTCAGCGTGGCTGGAGCCAGGAGGGGCCGGGGGTCTGTCTGCCTCCCCCCACTTCTCTCAGGCGTAGTGAGACCCAGGAGAGCAGCAACTCCCCCAGCCCCGCCCGGAGTAGCACCAGCCTCTCTGGGTAGCGCCCGGCCATGAGTCGGTGCACCAAGGCTATGGGGCAGATACTGGGCAGACCGAGGTGGGGTGGGGGGGGGGGGGCGGCGGGCACTAGGCCTGGCTCAAAGGGAGGTGGAGGGGGGAACCCTGCACACAGGGGCTGGCGGAGCAGGGACAGCCCTAGAGCAGGGTGCAGAGGGGCCCCTGGAGGGAAGGGGGGGCATGAGGACCCCATGGCTAGGGGGTTTCCTGCTGGGCAGTGGTGTCAGGGTGCAGAGGTGTCCCTGAGGCTCCAGCCTGTGGAGCTGGGCATGGGGCTGGCTGGGGGGTGGCGCATGTGCTGCTGGGGGCCAGGGCGATGCAGAGGGCTGGGTAGGGCGGCGGCTCCCTGGCACCGTACCCGCTGGGCAGCAAACAGAGTGACACGGCCTGGCTTGGCCTCCCCTGATCCTTCTGAATATCTCCTCGCCCTGCTGCGGCCTTAGCACGGTGTGATACCTCAGTCCTACCGTCAATATCCCCCATCCCACTGCACGTGGGGAAACTGAGGCACCAGGCTTGGGAGGGACTTGCCAAAGAGCACAGTAGCACAGGTGGGGAAAGAACCCAGGAATGCTGACGCCCCTCCCATAAGTGGGCTGCCTGTTAACTCTGGAACCTAATGCTGGCTGGGTGGCACCCCAAGCTGTAGAGCCCCCTCAGTGGCAAGGCTCTCAGGCGGCGGTGGGATCCCTGCCAAAGAGGGACATGGAGCTTCTCACCCCTAACCCATCCCCCCCCAGGATGAAATCAGCTGCCCCCAGCAGCACAGAGCCCCCGGCCAGCACAGAGGAGTCTGACCTGGAGAGGATCAAACAGGTACCAGGGTTGGGGAGGAGCCAGGGAGCCTGCGGGGGACACGGGGTTCGTTCCTAACCCCGGGACTCTGCTCAGTGACTGGAGCAGGACCCCATGACCCTGAGCATGGAGGCGGGGGTCTGGATTGGGCCATTGCTGGGGGGAGGGGTGCGGGGGGGCAGGGCTGTGGGGCGGGAGGGGGGTGCTGGAAGCGAGGTTTGCATGGGGTGTGGGGGGAGGGGGAGGCTGTGCAGGTGCCTGGTGATGGGGGAGGGGTGCAGGGGGCTGTTGCAGGGCTGAGTATGTGGGGGCTATGGGGAGACACTGGGGGGAAGGGAGGAGGGCTGGGGGTGTGGGAGTGGCTGTGCATAGTAAGGCATGGTGTGGGGGTGGGGTGGGGGAGGAGTCCTGCGGGGGATGAGGCTGCACATGGGGGGGCTGGGGGAGAGGGGGGCAGGGCTGCATGCAGGGGTGGTGGTGGGGGAAGGGTGCACGAGGGGGTGCAGGGTGGGCCGCGCCCCCTAACGCTGCCCCCCCCCAGGAGCTGCTGGAGGAGGTGCGACGGGAGCTGCAGAAGCTGAAGGAGGAGATCATCGAGGGTGAGCGACCTGTGGGGCTCACTGAGCTCGGTTCCTGCCCGCTCTTGGGGGGGGCGGGGCTGGGGGGAGGGGGGGCGTCTCCCCCACAGCGAGGGCCGGTTCCACCCACGGCTGGTGCAGCTCAGAGCCCCCTGGCTGCTTCCCCGTGGCCGTGGGGCAGCCTGGCCTGGCGTCCTCTCCCGCCCCCCCCCCCCTCCCCCTGTCTGGTGCCTGGCTGCTCACTCACCTCACCCCCCTTCTCTCTTTGCAGCGTTCGTGCTGGAGCTGCGGAAGCGGGGCTCGCCCTAGCCCCCCCCCATCCCGCCCGGACGGGGGTCCCGGGGCTCCTGCGCCGCCCTCGGGTTTATTGTCTTTGACACGCACCCCTCCCCCTCACACTTGAAGCCCCTCCCCCCATGCACCCCCTCCTCCGGCCGGCGGTTACCGGGGCGCCAGCCCCACTGTGCAATTCCAGGGGGTGGCCCAAATTCCTGGAGATCCCCCCCCATCCCCCTGGGGCTGCCCCGGGCGCTCCCAGGCTGTGCCTTACCCCTGGGGCGGGAGCAGAGCAATAGCACCCCCTGCAGGCTGCTGCTTACCAAAGGGCCCACCCCCCGGAGAGCAGGGCTGGGGGGGGTCTCCGAGAGGAGTCGGTGTCATTCCAGCCCCCCAGGAGCAGCCGCAGAGCTGTCCCCCCTGGGGGCCCGGCATGATAGAGAGATTCCCTGCAACACCCCTGCCCCGAATTGAGGGTCAGGGCCCCCGGGGATCCCCCCCAGTCCCGCCCTGTGCCCACTCACTGCTTCCTGGACCCCACCAACGCTGGGTTCAGCTTGTTTTATATTTTTTTACACGGGGGGGCGGGGGGAGTTTTTTTATCTTGTACCTGAGGGGCTGGGGGCCCCCAGCTGGGCAGCGACAGGACCTGTCCTGAGGGGGGGTTGATCCATTGCCCCCGGCTGGGGAGGGGCGGACGCTCAGCTCTTTTCTATGCGGCTGTTTAATGTTCACTTTATTTTTTTTGGGTTGTTGGTTTTTTACTGATTTCTGGGGCATTTGTGCCCAGTACCAGGGTGAGACTCTTTTCTCCTCCCCCCCCCCCCATGCCCCCAGCCCCCACCTGGCACTGGGCACGGACCCTTGGTACCCAGTTCTGGAATAAACCTTTCCTTTTTGTAAGTTACATTCCTCCCTCTCTCTCATTGCCGGGCAGGATACCTGGGTTCTCTCCCTGGCTCGGGGAGGGGAGTGGGGGGTGCGTGGGGTGTGGGAGTCCCCAGTGTGGGGACGGGAGTGGGGGGTGCGTGGGGTGTGGGAGTCCCCAGTGTGGGGAGGGGGGTTCAGGGGTCACAGCAGGGCCACTGGGCTCTACTCAAAGCTCGTTTGTGCGGGGGGAGGGGAGGTAGGGGGGTTGCATCAAACCCTCCCAGCCTGTGCCCAGGGCCCTAGGGGGACAGAGGGGCTGCCTGAGCCCCACCCCAATTATCTCCCACCAAGCGCATCACCAGCTCCAGCCCTTCGTCTGCCAGGGCAGAGTCTGGGCCCCCCCCCATCTCCCCTCAGTGTCCTCTGCCCGCTGTCCCGTCCCCCCCGGGGGCTGGCAGCAGGGCCGAGCTGGGCTCCTGGGGCCCCCTCCAGAGCCCGCCTGTGCCGGGTGCTTGCCTCAGAGCCCTGCTCGCCCTGGCGGGGTGAGAGGAGGGGGACAGCGGGGGGTGGTGTGTGCCTGGGGCGTTGCTGCTGGCTCCAGCCGGGGTGGGGGCTCTGTCCCGGGCTGGGAGGCCACAAAGGCCGGGACTATGATAAATTCCAGGCACCCTGGGCTGGCGGGAAATAGATCTGGGCCGCCTTTGGGGGCTGGGGGGGAGAGGAAGATGGGAGGGGGGGTGTCAGGGTCAGCCCCCAGGAGGCTGTGGGTTTGTAATGGCCATAGGGGGATCCCCGCTCTGCCCGGAACCACCCCCAGCACCAACTGGGGCAGGTGGCATTGGGGGGGGGGGGGCACTACAGCCCAGTTGTGGCCTGGGCAAAGCCCTGGGGAGGGGTCATGCCCCCAACACCTCCCCCATGAGCCAGGGGAAGCCGGGTGCTTTGTCAGCTGGGGCCTGGGGGGAGGGCAGGGAGTGGGCTGGCCTAGCTCCATGTGGGGGTGCAGGACCCCCCCCCCCCGGGGGCTTTGCCTGAGATACAAGCTGGGCTGTTGTGGGAGCCCCCTGCCAACCTCTCCTCAGCCCCGGCCAGGCCTGCCCCAGCCAGCACCCCCTCCCCACACACACTTGTGGGGGGCAGCCCAGGGGCACCCCCTGTGCATGGATTTCCCAGGGTGGGGGAGGGCGTGAGGGAGGGACAAGCGGCGGATGGGGAGTAGGGGGTGGGGAGCAGGCGGCTGGGCCCTAGGCCTTCACTCCACCAGGGCAGCGGCTGCCAGGCCCAGCCATGGGGCGGGGGCTGGCAAAAAATGACCGGAAATCTGCCTGCCCCCGCCCTGCTCCCTGTCGGTGAGGGCCAGCAGGGCTGATGTGTGGGGCGGGTCTCTGGGCAGGGCCCACGCATGGCCCGAATCCCCCCCCCCCCCCCCCCAAAAAAAATAACTGCTTGGAAAGCAGCCCCAGGCCCCTGAATCAACTGGAACCAGACCTGGCCCCCAGCTGGGACAGGACCCACCCCTCCCCCCAGCTCTCCACCCCACACGGCCCATCAGCAGGACCCTTCTTGCTCAAGGCCCTGTGAGCATGTGCTGCCCCCCCGCCCCGGACCCCCATGGGGCTGCGTGGCCAGCAACTGCCTCCCTGGGTGGGATCAGCCCCAGGGCCCTGCGTGCCAGCAGCAGGGGGGGGCTCTCGCTAAGGTCCTGGAGGGAGGGGGGGGGGGGGCTGACAGGACACCTGGGTTCTGTTCCCAGGGTTGGGGCCCCGCAGTGCCTAAGCCTTCAGCACCATCCAGGGCCACCGTGGGACTTTCCAGCACCCTGCCCCCACCCCAGAACCAGGCCTCCCCAGCACCCCTCCCCCATACCGCCCTTCCCCCCACCCCCAGAACCAGGTCTCCCCAGCGCCCCTCCCCCATACCACCTTTCCCCCCACCCCCAGAACCAGGTCTCCCCAGCGCCCCTCCCCCATACCACCCTTCCCCCCACCCCCAGAACCAGGTCTCCCCAGTGCCCCTCCCCCATACCGCCCTTCCCCCCACCCCCAGAACCAGGTCTCCCCAGCGCCCCTCCCCCATACCACCCTTCCCCCCACCCCCAGAACCAGGCCTCCCCAGTGCCCCTCCCCCATACCGCCCTTCCCCCCCACCCCCAGAACCACGCCTCAACACCCCTCCCCCCTCCCCAGCCTATCCCAGGACCAGGCCTGCCCAGCGCCCCTCCCCCCACCCCCAGAACCACGCCTCAACACCCCTTCCTCCTCCCCATCCTATCCCAGGACCAGGCCTCCCCAGCGCCCCTCCCCCATACCGCCCTTCCCCCCACCCCCAGAACCACGCCTCAACCCCCCTCCCCAGCCTATCCCAGGACCAGGCCTCCCCAGCGCCCCTCTCCCACAGGACCCCACCCCAGAACCAGACCTCCCCAGCACCCCTCCCCCACAGGGCCCCTCCCCCGCAGGGCAGAGCCCAGCTAAGGACTGGTTCAGTCCCTGGACTCAGGGCAGGGGGTGGCTGAACTGCTGAGCCATTAGCCGCTGCCTCCGGCCAGCCTGGTCCCCAACCCTGCATGCCCCCCTCCCTCCGTGGGCAAATCCAGCTGGGTTGGTGGCTGGCTCCACAGCCTGGCCTGGCCCTACAGCCTAGTCCCCAGGGGCTCTCCCCTCTCCAGGGAGCTGCAGCTCCCAGCCTTCTGCCCTCCCTCGGGCCAAGGCAGGGACGCCCCCGCTGACACCGGCTGGGGGGGGGGATGCTGGGGGAGCAGCCCCACCTCTCTGGGCTAGGGCAGAAAGGTGACAGTGTCCAGGGCGGCCCCTGCCCCAGCTAGACCCAGCAGCAGAGCCTGGCCACATGGGTCCTGTTGGGCTGGAGAAGCCGGGGGGCCCTGGGCCTGTATGGAAGTGGGGGGGGGGGGGGACGCAGAGACCTCCAACCCCTGCCCCGCAGCATTAATCAGCTTTGCCCCTACAGCCACTGCCCAGTGTCTCCCCCTAGGAATCACTCTGGCCAGGCTGCCCCACGGACCCCGCCCCATGGAGCGCCCCACAGCGCAGGAAGGGGAAGCAGCAGCGCTTCTAGGCCAGATCCTGGCTCCCTCGCAGCATGGCCCAGGAGCCCAAAGGCGCTAGAGGAGCCTTGCTCAGATGGGGCGGGGGGGGGGGGGGGAGGGCCCAAAGGCTGGGATTCCCAAGGGTGGGGGGCGACAGGACCCTTGGTCAGGGGGGCGAGCCCCAAGGAGCCCATTGGGAAGAGCAGGGGAAATGACACTGAGGATCAGTAACGCCCCAGGAAGGGAGGTGGGTCTGGCTGGGCCCGCACTGCCCGCCGCCAGGACAGGTCCCAGGGAAGGCCCGATCCCAGGCCCGGGGAAGGAAGAGCTGGGACCAGCTCCACTTTCTAGGGGAGCCCGCGGTGCAAACCGGGCAGACCTAGGACTCCGCCCCTTTTCCCGAGCCCCCGCCCCAAGCATGGCTCCGCCTCCTCAGCAGCAGGTGGGTTTTAATGGATGAATATTTACACTGTAGAAACCTCAGACTCCGCGGGAGCCGAGGGGGGTCGTGAGCCGGGACCCCGAGCCCACACGGGGGCCTGTCTCGGTCGCGTGGCCCAGCGCGGGCTCCTCCCGGCCGCGGCCAGCTCCGCGCCCCGGCACCGGGGGGCCGGGCTCCTCCTTGGCAACCCGCCCGGGGGGCCCCTATTTCTTGGCCCTGGTGGAGACGTCCAGCAGCAGGCGGTTCACCTCGCGCAGCTGCGCGTCCAGGATCTCCACGGCCAGGCCCAGCTCGGCCACCTGCTCCTGCAGGCCCAGCAGGGTGCTGCTCTGCTCCTCCTCCTTCCGCCGGGCGTTGGAGGCCTGGCGCGCGTACTCCAGGAAGATGCACAGGCCGCCCACGCCGAAGACGATGGCTTCGCCCAGCAGCTCCGCGCCCAGCTCGGCCGCCGCCGCCTCGTTCAGGGGCTTGATGGTGGCGCCGGGGAAGCCCTGATCCGCATCTTGGTTCGCATCTCCACCCAGTGGTACACTGCAGGGGGAGGGGCGTGAGGGGGGGGGCTGCCAGCCCAGCCCTGGCTCCCCCCAGGCTCTGCTGATGCCCCTCACTCCCGACCCGCAGCCCCTGCTATCCCAGCTCTGACACCCCCCCCCCCCCCAGCTCTGCCGGTGCCCCTCACTCCTGACCCACAGCCCCTGCTATCCCAGCTCTGACCCCCCCCCCCAGCTCTGCCGGTGCCCCTCACTCCTGACCCGCAGCCCCTGTCAGCCCAGCCTGGCTCCACCCAGGCTCTGCTGATGCCCCTCACTCCTGACCCACAGCCCTGCTATCCCAGCTCTGACCCCCCCAGCTCTGCCGGTGCCCCTCACTCCCGACCCGCAGCCCCTGCTAGCCCAGCTCTGACCCCCCCCCCCCAGCTCTGCCGGTGCCCCTCACTCCTGACCCACAGCCCCTGCTATCCCAGCTCTGACCCCCCCAGCTCTGCCGGTGCCCCTCACTCCCGACCCGCAGCCCCTGCTAGCCCAGCCCAGCCCTGCCCCCCCGCCCAGGCTCTGCCGGTGCCCCTCACTCCCGACCCGCAGCCCCTGCTAGCCCAGCCCTGACCCCCGCCCCCCAGCTCTGCCAGTGTCCCTCACTCCCGACCCGCAGCCCCTGCTAGCCCAGCCCTGACCCCCGCCCCCTCCTCAGCTCCTCCGGTGCCCCTCACTCCCGACCTGGAGATGTTAGGAGTAACAAGAAGGGTTTCTTCAGGTAATGTTTAGCAACAAGAAGAAAGTCAAGGAAAGTGTGGGCCCCTTGCTGAATGAGGGAGGGAACCTAGTGACAGAGGATGTGGAGAAAGCTAGTGTACTCAATGCTTTTTTTGCCTCTGTCTTCACAGACAAGGTCAGCTCCCAGACGGCTGCACTCTGCAGCACGGTATGGGGAGGAGGTGACCAGCCCTCTGTGGAGAAAGAAGTAGTTCGGGGACTATTTAGAAAAGCTGGACGAGCACAAGTCCATGGGGCCGGATGCCACTGCATCCGAGGGTGCTAAAGGAGTTGCCCCGATGTGATTGCAGAGCCATTGGCCATTATCTTTGACAAATCATGGCAAAGCG
>JBAIAC010000568.1:0-63226 GCA_037349315.1 Chelydra serpentina
CTCCTGGGTTCTCTCTCTGGCTCTCAGGGGGGAGTGGGGGGGGGGGTGGTGGGCAGCACGAGACTCCTGGGTTCTCTCTCTGGCTCTCAGGGGGGAGTGGGGGGGGGGTGGCTGGGGCCCAGACTCCTGGGTTCTCTCTCTGGCTCTCAGGGGGGAGTGGGGGGGGGGTGGCTGGGGAGCCCGGACTCCTGGGTTCTCTCTCTGGCTCTCAGGGGGGAGTGGGGGGGGTGGCTGGGGCCCGGACTCCTGGGTTCTCTCTCTGGCTCTCAGGGGGCAGTGGGGGGGGGGGTGGCTGGGAGCCCGGACTCCTGGGTTCTCTCTCTGGCTCTCAGGGGGGAGTGGGGGGGGGTGGCTGGGGCCCGGACTCCTGGGTTCTCTCTCTGGCTCTCAGGGGGGGTGGGGGGGGGGATGGGAGCCCGGACTCCTGGGTTCTAGGGGTAGTACTGCAGCCCTTCACAGTTCCTACATTGATGCTCCTGGATTCACCAAAACCCTCCGGCCAGCTGCTGGGACTGGGACCACCCCCCGTGGGGCTGATTCTTTAGTCTCTGACCCCTCTGCAATCAGGGGTGACTCTGGATTGACCTGGGGGAGCTGAGCTCAGAATCCAGCCCTGCCCCTCTGCAATCAGGAGTGACTCTGGATTGACCCGGGGAGCTGAGCTCAGAATCCAGCCCTGCCCCTCTGCAATCAGGAGTGACTCTGGATTGACCTAGGGGAGCTGAGCTCAGAATCCAGCCCTGCCCCTCTGCAATCAGGAGTGACTCTGGATTGACCCGGGGAGCTGAGCTCAGAATCCAGCCCTGCCCCTCTGCAATCAGGGGTGACTCTGGATTGACCTAGGGGAGCTGAGCTCAGAAATCCAGCCCTGCCCCTCTGCAATCAGGGGTGACTCTGGATTGACCTAGGGGAGCTGAGCTCAGAATCCAGCCCTGCCCCTCTGCAATCAGGGGTGACTCTGGATTGACCTAGGGGAGCTGAGCTCAGAATCCAGCCCTGCCCCTCTGCAATCAGGGGTGACTCTGGATTGACCCGGGGAGCTGAGCTCAGAATCCAGCCCTGCCCCTCTGCAATCAGGGGTGACTCTGGATTGACCCGGGAGCTGAGCTCAGAATCCAGCCCTGCCCCTCTGCAATCAGGAGTGACTCTGGATTGACCTAGGGGAGCTGAGCTCAGAATCCAGCCCTGCCCCTCTGCAATCAGGGGTGACTCTGGATTGACCTAGGGGAGCTGAGCTCAGAATCCAGCCCTGCCCCTCTGCAATCAGGGGTGACTCTGGATTGACCCGGGGAGCTGAGCTCAGAATCCAGCCCTGCCCCTCTGCAATCAGGGGTGACTCTGGATTGACCCGGGGGAGCTGAGATCCAAATCTCGCTGAAGGAAGTGCACTCAGGTGTGTCTAAACTGCAGCTGGGGGAGCCTCCCAGCTCAGGAAGCCAGAGTTGCCATGTGGCCCTCCTGGCCGCCCAGGGCTGAGCTCAGCTAGCCAGCACCAATCTCGGCCACAACCCCCACACTGCTAGTGGGGCCCCGCTAGCTGGACCCGCGAGTCTGTCAACACGGGTGGAGCGGTGTAGAGCACCCTCGGCAGCCTCTTCAGCTGAGACTCCAGCCTCAGAAGTGGTCACTGGGGGCCAAGTTATGTCTTTTAGGAAAGCGATCGGGAAGGCCCAATCACCCCGGCTGCTCCGCTGGCCGGGCCGGGGGGTGGGGGACACTTGCCTGCGTAATGAATGAGCTCAAACAAACCTTCGGTTCAATTGACACAGATTTATAGATCAATTGTAGCACAGAGTACAGTACTTACCAACAAGGAGATGCAAACTATAGCACTGAGATA
This sequence comes from Chelydra serpentina, assembly GCA_037349315.1. Classification (NCBI taxonomy): domain Eukaryota; kingdom Metazoa; phylum Chordata; order Testudines; family Chelydridae; genus Chelydra; species Chelydra serpentina. The sequence goes on from JBAIAC010000568.1 coordinate 1,841, forward strand.
ATGTACGCGGAGTACTTGAGTTGAGTTTGGACCTGATTTTACATCGCTAACGAGAGAGATTTGGAAAATCAAAACGGTCTCCGCCTTGGGTTTACATGGCTACAGAGTTTGAGTCTGAAAACCAACAGTCCGTGCAGACGCTGTGACCACTGCTTTCCAATTGCCAAGGCTTGAACAACACAAAGACACTCAAAAAGAATAGACATTTGTGGGGTTTGATTTTCTTGTAAATTTATAAGGCAAACTTTTGTATATAATAAATAAGGTACAATGATTATTCTGTGTGGACTTCTTTGAAACATACACATGTACATTCAGATGGATTTGTCGTTTTCGCTTTTTTTAAAACTGAAATGATAAAAATTTTTCCTTTAATAAATTGCTTTTTTTTGTTCTTTTTTCCTTTTTTGAAATCTCTTGTTTTAAATAGAGTCAGTGCTTTCAGACGTTTTGGCTGTACACAAAAACTAGAAAAGAACAATGTGTCCAAGATTTATTTCAGGAAAACAATCTACTCCGGGGTCTTTTTGTAAAAGCAATTGTCCCAAATATGCAACCAACAGATGCAGAGAATTGCAAATATACTGTATATATGTAATATCTATAATTAAGATGGGTTTGGAACAAAACAGATTTTTTAAAAGGAAGAAATAATAGGTTACTTCCAAACCAATCCTCAAGCAAAACACCTCTTCAGATCAACGGAGAGGCTCCCGCTTCTGCCTGGAATTAAAAATCTGATTCTTAAGATTTAAGACATCGTCTTGCCCTGAATTCCCCAGCTGTGCCCCAATCAGCTGCTATTTAGCATTAATTCAACTCCAGAATGTTGCTAACAAAACTGTTTTGGCCGGTGCTAATTTAACGAGCCAGGTTTCCTCTCAGTGACAGGATATGAGTTGGGAATCTCACAGGATCCTCTTTTATTGCCATTATGGGATTCGGATCCAGGATCCATCGGATCCCTTTGCCATGGGACCAAGTCTGCCCCTAGTTATGCCCATGAGGATGCCAACTGTGGAAGAGTCACCTCTCCTTGTTAGTTCACCTGATAAGATCAGAAGCCTTTTATTTTAAAATGGACCCTTGAAAATGGCACAAATCTGGGCTCCACCCAGCATCAAGCCACGACTCACCGCAGGGAATCGGAACGGGGTGTTGCTCCACCTTCTGGAGTCGCCTTTCATTTGAATCCTCTAAACGTTACAAAGTCTCCCAGAAGCAAACCCCATGTATTTCTTCTCTTTTTTACAATCTCTTCTTGTGTTTAAACCAATCTTTGCACTGCGGGATGGGAGAGAGAAAAGCTTCTAGGATTCACTTTAAGATAGAGTTAAAATTAAACTAGGGGCTGTTGGCTTTTCCCCCTTGGTTTCTCATCCAAATTTATCCACTCAAAAGTTAGTCAATTTTGCCAAAGGGTTTGCCCCTGCCATTGATGGGAGCTTCACAATGTTCCTGGTTTTAAATAACCCTAGCTCTCTCTCTCCACCTGCTGTCAAACCAACCCTTGCTCTCGTTCAAACAGGAATTCATTCAGGGAAGTTCTGGCCTGGGAATCTATGAACAAGACACCCACAAAATGAATGACACAGCCAGCGTTGTCAACTGCCTGGAGAATTATTTAAAGGGGGTGTTGTGATGGGGTTGTGATCAGCTTTGCTGCAGCTCCGTTGGGTCATTGGGCCCAGGTTCCCCAGCGGGCGTCAATCAGCATTGCTTCGTTGACAGCACGATGGAAATGCTACCAGTGGGGCCATAGATCTGATAGCTGACTGGCTCTCTTTAATGGTCATTGTTTTTATTCCAGCTCTTCACTTTGACATGGAATTTGTTAAAGATGTAATCGTTGGCTGGTTTCAAATCCTAGATAGAAAGCTGGCTAGATTGTCGGGCTCAACGGGCAGCGATCAACGGCTCCATGTCTAGTTGGCAGCCGGTATCAAGCGCAGTGCCCCAGGGGTCAGTCCTGGGGCCGGTTTTGTTCAACATCTTTATTAATGATCTAGATGATGGAATTAATTGCACCCTCAGCAAGTCTGCAGATGATACTAAGCTGGGGGGAGAGGTAGATACGCTGGAGGGTCCAGAGGGACCTAGACACATTGGAGGATTGGGCCAAAAGAAATCTGATGAGGTTCAACAAGGAGAAGTGCAGAGTCCTGCACTTAGGACGGAAGAATCCCAGGCACTGCTACAGGCTGGGGACCGACTGGCTAAGTGGCAGTTCTGCAGAAAAGGACGTGGGGATACAGAGGACGAGAAGCTGGATATGAGTCAACAGTGTGCCCTTGTTGCCAAGAAGGCCAACGGCATTTTGGACTGTATTAGAAGGAGCATTGCCAGCAGATCAAGGGAAGTGATTATTCCCCTCTATTCGGCACTGGTGAGGCCACATCTGGAGTATTGCGTCCAGTTTTGGGACCCCCACTACAGAAAGGATGTGGACACATTGGAGAGTCCAGTGGAGGGCAATGAAAATGATCAGGGGCTGGGTCACATGACTTACGAGGAGGGGTTGAGGGAACTGGGGTTATTTAGTCTGCAGAAGAGAAGAGTGAGGGGGGATTTGATAGCAGCCTTCAACTACCTGAAGGGGGGTTCCAAAGAGGATGGAGTTCGGCTGTTCTCAGTGGTGGCAGATAACAGAACAAGGAGCAATGGTCTCAAGTTGCAGAGGGGGAGGTCTAGGTTGGATATTAGGAAACACTATTTCCCTAGGAGGGTGGTGAAGCACTGGAATGGGTTACCTAGGGAGGTGATGGAATCTCCATCCTTAGAGGTTTTTAAGGCCCGGCTTGAGAAAGCCCTGGCTGGGATGATTTAGTTGGGGATTGGTCCTGCTTTGAGGTCCTGAGGTCTCTTCCAATCCTAATCTTCTATGATTCTTTGTCATGGCCAGAAGACGCTGCCACTCTGCCCAAGGCCCGAGACTCACCCCGGCAGTTTCTCCATCCCAACGTTGTGATAGAGCAATTAGAAAATCCAACCCAACTTTGACTGAAATATGGCCTGTGATGGACACTGTGTGAACTGTCTGTCCGAGTGGTCGACTCCCTTGTTAAAAGTCTGCACCTCATGCCCACCTGGCCCGTGGCTAGCGTCAACTCCCAGGCACCTCATCTTGTTCTGCCTTTGGCCATTAGATTCAAGAGGTGTCTACTGTCCAGACTTGGCAGCAGGTAAGTATCTACCAGTAAGTACCTCAGGGAAGTAGGCAGGCCTCCATTTGCACTTCAGGAGCAAATAAGGGTGTAGATTTTTGTTGCAAGTGGGAGCAAAACATATTTAGATTGGAAGCTCTCAGAGGCTCTCTGATTTATTTTTTAAAAAAACATCATGGTGGAAACGTGTGTTTGGGACAATTACTTTTCAGGAACGTTCACGATACAGACCTGCAGACCATCGCAAAAGGAAAACAGAAAACACAGAAGACTTCACCGACATTCCTCTGTCTCATTATTTCTTTTTTAAACTCGACTGGGCAAGACTAAAAGAAATGACACACAAATATAAAGTCTCAAAACACCACGTTTTTTGTACCCCCCTCCCCCCAAGAAACAACTAGCAGAGGCAGGGAAAACTAAAAGTGAACCAAAATCCCAATTCTGTGTGTGTGTGTCTGTCTCTGGAATTTTCAACAAGATAAAAGAACAATTTGTTTAAAACCAAAAAGGCAAAAAAAGTAACAAAACATCCTCTTGCTAGAAAGAGTCGGATATACACAGGGGGTTACATCTGTATACAAAGGGCAAGCACTCAGCATATACTGATTAACAGTCCTGGTAATATTTGGTCATATGACAATCACTACTGAGTCTTGAAAGCGGAAAGATGTTGTTTGACGGAAGCGGAGGACAAAGGACGCGGCCCCTGACCCTAGGGAGGGCGAGAAGTTTACCAATGTATTTAATTTTTTGCACTCAACAGATTGCATGTGGGTGGTGGAGGAATCCCACGGCATCTCCTCTATTCCCATCCAGGGTGAAATCCCAGCCCAAGGGTTGGGGAGCAGGGAGTGGGTGAGGGAGGGTTTGGATCCGGAAGAGGGCAGGAAGACAACCGTGGTGGAAGCATCTGGACACTTCGGGATCTTCCCGCCCCCTCCCCTTGGAAGTTGAACGCTCGGGCTACTCGTCTTTTGGAAGAACAGCAATTCAAAACTGCTACTTCCCGAGTCGCTATTGCTAACGTAAATGAAAGGGCGGGAGCTGGAACGGTCGTTAGGCATAGCCCCGGAGTGCAAGCCATCGTGGGCACGACGCCCTGCTCCCGTCAGTGGGGAAATAGTGAGGAACACAAAGACCAGGGCTTCCTAGCTCCAGCAGGACCTCCAGTGACGTCACCAGCGGGCGTGTGGGCATTGCCTAAGGAATCAGTCCGGTCGGCCACGTGGCTACTCAAAGTGCTCATGTGCTCCATTGCGACAGCGGAGGGCCGGGTGGCCAGCAAGCAGTTATGCCCTCTCGCCGCGTTCTACGGCTGACCGAGCGTCCAAAGAGGAAACGGCGATGCACGCAGAGCAGGTTGGCTCGCCCAAGATGCACACAGGGTTGGAGAGAGCAATGGAGGGTCTGATCCTGTACCCACTGGGGTCCCGATTCCGCCACTACGGGACTTCCCGGCCCATGGCAGCCAGGATCTGAGCGGTTTGCTCATTGCTACGGGTGCTTCCAAGGGCACCCCCCTCAGGGTCAGAGACATTCAGGAGTTGAAACACAAGCAGGAGTGCAAAAAACCCACCCCACCCCCCTAGAGCATTAGCTGCCCCCTTTGCCCCTCCACACCGGAGCTGGGGTGGGGGTCCCTTTCGAGAGGGAACCAGAAACACTAAGATCACAGCTCTGGTCACAGAGAAAGCTACTGGCAGGCAGGTTGGAAGGATCTGTTTATTGTCCCTTATCCTATGCTAGTAAGTAGCAGGGATACTGTAAAAGAAGCAAGAGGGAGATTGTGCTCCCCCCCCAGACAGGTGCTTTGGGGTGGATTTTTTAAATCCCCCTCAGTCGCTGTTGTCAGTCACAAGCAGAAAGAGAGGAACGAAAAGAAAAAGAAAAGAAAAGCAATTCAATCCCCACTGATTTATAATGCAATATACAGGTGGGTATATAAAAATCGGATGCTTTGGGGCATGTTATGGGGGTGCATTTAAAAATAAATCAGAAAACCAGAAGGAAATCACGCCCCTCCCACCCCCCGAAAGCAGAAACCAGCCCAAACGTTAGGCCTCCCGGTAAACTCTAGATGGTATCAGCTGATGGCAGGGAGCAATCTCACGTGGGGTAAGTTGAGTTGCAAAGCTATCAGGGGGGCGGGAGATGGGGCTTCTGGAGGGGGGGCCTGTTTTAACCAGTTTGGCTCACTCTGGGTCTTCCTTGGGGAGGGTTTGGGGGTATAACAGCTGAGCTGGCCCTGTAGGAACAAGAATGGGGTGAAAATACCACCCAAGCACTGCCCCTTTTGGCTTCCCGTTCTTGGGGGGCCCCATGAAATCCCACTGCAGACACCAATCTTTTTTTGGTGTTTTTTGCACATGCCAGGCTACCAGCTGCTCCCCATTTTACAGCCAGAGAGTGGGGTTCCCATAACGCAGGGACCAGTCTGATCTGGCCCTACCGCGGCTCAGATGCCAACTGGCAGCTGTGAAGTTTCGTCATGGTGGGTGTAAGGTGCCCCCCCCGCCGGTGCCACTCAGATAAATCGCTAGATCCTGGTCGGTAGGGGAAGGGAAACCTAAGCAAAACTCAAGAGACATTCAGTGACTAGCCAGGCCCCCCTCCTTAAAGTGCAAAAGTACCGATCTCCTCCAGCTGCTGGCCGGCTCCGTGCAGGCAGGGCTGCCAGGAACGGGGGTTTGGAGCCAGAATCCAGTTTTCGCCCCAGCTGTGTAGACAGCCGAATCCAGCCCCATCTGCACGGGATCTGGGGGTGGAGTGACCCCTCCCTGGTGTGCAGAGCAGCTGCACCGGCTGCTTGGGAACCTGGCTCAGCGCGGAAGGACGGGGGCACCGGAGGATGCCCAGGAATAAACCCACCCCACTTCAGTGCTACGGTACCTTGGGGCCTCGTGCTTCCACGGGCAGGCCCCGGGCTGGACGGTGTGGGGAGGGCGGCCCCGGGCCCGGGCCAAGCCGGATTACTCTGTGCCGCAGGGGCTGCCTAGACTCCCCTGGCCCCCTGCGCCCCATGAGTAGCCCTGGCAGGGAGCCGCCCCGGACTCACCCCCCTCCCGCGAGCGAGGGTAAAGTGCTACAAACAGGCACGGCGGGGCGGGCCAGCCCCCCTGCCCAGCACGTTGGGGGATCTCAGTGGGAATTTTGGAGGTGGCCTCTGGAGAACCTGGGGCTCAAGAGAGGAGCCGGCAGGGCCAAGCGGCACAATTTGTCCCCTGGGTCACACACCCCAGCCCCCGCCACGAGCGTCGCTGGATCCCTGCCCCAGGGGGCAGGTCACCCTTGGGGCCCCTTTTCCACCCACGAAGCACATCAAAGCCTTTGGCTGGCCCTAGCGTGGGACCTGGGGGCAGCCGGACACCAGGGGACCCCACGGAAATTAGGCCTTTTTCTGTTGGCTTTGGGGGGATGTTTTAAAATCAAAACTAGAGGCGCCTCGCCCCAGGGTAAGGTCTGGCCACCCCCGGAAAAGCCTTGGTGGGAAACGGGCCCAGCTCAGCGAGCAAAAGGTGAGAAACGGGAGGAAGTTTTAGTTACTCTCTGGACTGGATTCTGAGATCAGCTCCCCCACCGTGAATCCGGAGTCACTCCTGATTGCAATGGGGTAGGGCTTCATTCTTATTTTAGCTCCCACCGGGGTTAATGTGGAGTCACCTCGATTGCAAGGGGGGCAGGGCCAGATTCGGATCTCAGCTCCCAATCCAGAGTCAACCTTGATTGTAATGGGGGCAGGGACAGATTCTAATCTTAGCTCGCTGTGGTCAATCCAGAGTCACTCCCGATTGCAATGGGGACAGAGCTGGATTCTGACTTTAGCTGCCCTGCAGTCAATCCAGAGTCACTCCTGATTGCAATGGGGCAGGGCCAGTTCCAATCCGGTGGAGTTGTACCGCATTGCCACGCACAGAACTGAGCTCAGGCTCAGCAGGGCTTTGAGCAGAGGGGATCAGCCCCTCCCCATTTCACTCACCTTGGGGAGGGGGGGGGAGGAATTTATTTTAACCCTTTGCGTCCATCATTTAAAAAAAAAAAAGGCACAGCCCTCCTTGGGGGGTTTTTCAGCTAGATTTTCCCTTGTGCCTGCTCCCCCCTGCCCGGCAGTCCAAGCCCCGCCCCTGGGGCTGGGGGAGAGCACAGCTCTGAATGGAGAGCCCTGGATTTCCCCCTCCCCGCGCCCCCCCGGTACCGATCCAAGAGTTACAGGTAGTTTCACACACGACCCCCCCACTCCCGGCCGGCCAAAGGCTGGTTAGTGCAAATGGTTTTCTAAGCTAGTAACGTTGAGAAAGAAGTGGAAGAACGTTGTCGTTCCTCGGCCCCTCCGGCTCCCCCCCACCCTGCGGGAGGAACAGAGTCTGAGCGCCCCCCCGTGGGGACGGGGCTGGTTCCCCCTCCCTCACACACACTATGTGGGCCCTACCAAAACGAACACGGATCGATACTGAAGAACGGACGACGACGTTACATGGCACTGGAGAGGGAGAGGGGGGATCTACACACACAGTCCCCCGCTTCATCCCGCCCGGTGGGGGGGGGGGGGTTCAGGAGCTGGGGGGGCAGCCCCACCGAACAGCTGGCCTGGTCAGTAGTATACACAGCAAAGCATCGAGAAAGGAGCTGGGGGGCCACCCCTCTCTTATAGAAAAAGTGCAAAGTGGCTTCCAACCCGGGGGGGGGTTCCACACCCCGCACTGTGCTTCTTGGTATTAAAAACGGGGAGGGCGGAGAACTGGGGGGTGGAAGCCAGGGGGCGCCATGGGGCAGGGGAGGTGCTTTGCCGGAGCCCTACCCGGGAGCAGCTGCCTCTCGTCTTGGGGGGTGTGTGTGTGTGTGTGTCTGTCTGTTCATCCCGCTAGCCGTGGGCCGCCCAAAGTCAGCTGACGCGCTCCGAGACAGGCGTCCTGCTATCCACCGCCTCGTCTCTGCTGCTGGGCCGGGGTGCCGAGGAGGTGGACACAGCGTCTTTGCGCTCCCCTTCCCCTCGGTGTTTGTAGAGCACGGCGGGCGGCTGAGTCTTAGGAGGCTCCTTGGGGCAGCCGTCGCTCTCCGGCTGCCCCTTGCTGCTCAAGTCCTGAGCCTCGGGGGGGCTCACGCTGTCCTTGGGGCTGGCGGGGGGCCGGGCCAGGGGCTCGGGGGGCGGCTGGTGCGGGGGTGGGGGCGGCTGCGGCTCCTTCCGGCTGGGGGAGGGGGAGGGGGAGGCGGCGGCGGCGTTGCCCCCTCGCCCCTTGGGGCTGCTCTCCTTGCTGCGGCGCCCGGGACGGGGTCCCTTGGGGCTCCGCTCAGGGGGTGGTGGCACCACCTCCAGGGCCACGGCCTCGCGGGTCTTGCGCTTCTTGATGGGCAGCACCGTCTCCTGCACGGCCTGGAAGGTCGGCTCCTTCACCACCTTCTTCTTGGCCTCGGCCACTGCCGGCCCCACGGGCCCCGCTGCGGCCCCCGGCTTGCGCCCCCGCTTCTTGGGCAGCGTCTGGGGATCCGACTCCGACTTCCGCTTGCGGCCGGGCCGCCGCCCGCCTGCCCCCGGGGCCGCCGAGGTGGTGGCCGAGCCCCCCGCCCCGCCGGCGCTCCCCGGTGGCCCCGGCTGGAACGGCATCTTGACCAGCAGCTTGCCGGAGCTCTTCTCGATCACCCGCTTGACCTGCACGCCCTCCGAGGCGGCTGCCTTGGGCCGGGCCGAGCCGCTGCCCTTGGGCCTGCCCCGCCCGCGCCCCGTCCCGGGGCCCTTCTGGGCTTTGGCCTTCTTGGGGGGCCTCTGCTCTCGCCGCGAGGGGCTGCCCCGGCCCGTCACCGTGAAGTCGAAATCGTTGGGGTCCAGGGAGGTGTCTCCTACCTTTTCGAAGTAAGCGATGAGCTCCACCTTGGAGCGGAAGGCCTTGCCCTGGGGGCTGCGGGGTCAGGAGAACATGGGTTAATGGGATTCACCCCCCAAACGGGCGCAAGGAACTGGGTGAGCAGGGGATCCCCCACACCCTGCCCGATGGCAGCCCCCCATACCACCCGCTCTGAGGGCTCAGTTCCCCCAGCTTGTCCAGCTGCTGCTCAGCAGGGGATCGGAGGGGTCTGGAGAAGATGGGGGGACACATGCGGGGCCCCACGATCCAGGGGGCTCTGGCTTCAGCCCTTGGGGATTAAGAGTCCCAGCAGCCTCATGCTGGGAGCTTCGCCAGCCAATGGGCATGGCCTGCTGGGAGCTCGCGTCTCTCCTGGAGCGCCTTTAAGCAGACCCCATAGGGATACTACAAGTCCCAGCATACAATGCTCAGAGCAGCACTGCATGCTGGGAGCTGTAGTCCTTCCCCCCCCTCCCACCAGAGCCCCAATGCATGCTGGGAACCATAGGCTCTGCCCCCGCTCGCACCAGAGCCCCAGTGCATGCTGGGAGCTGTAGTCCTGCCCCCGCTCGCACCAGAGCCCCAATGCATGCTGGGAACCATAGGCTCTGTCCTCGCTCGCACCAGAGCCCCAGTGCATGCTGGGGGCCATAGGCTCTGCCCCCGCTCCCACCAGAGCCCCAGTGCATGCTGGGGGCCATAGGCTCTGCCCCCGCTCCCGCCAGAGCCCCAGTGCATGCTGGGAGCCGTAGGCTCTGACCCCGCTCCCGCCAGAGCCCCAGTGCATGCTGGGGGCCGTAGGCTCTGCCCCCGCTCCGGCCAGAGCCCCAGTGCATGCCGGGGGCCGTAGGCTCTGCCCCCGCTCCGGCCAGAGCCCCAGTGCATGCTGGGGGCCGTAGGCTCTGCCCCCACTCCCGCCAGAGCCCCAGTGCATGCTGGGGGCCGTAGGCTCTGCCCCAGCTCCCTCCAGAGCCCCAGTGCACGCTGGGAGCCGTAGGCTCTGCCCCAGCTCCCGCCAGAGCCCCAGTGCACGCTGGGAGCCGTAGGCTCTGCCCCAGCTCCCGCCAGAGCCCCAGTGCATGCTGGGAGCCGTAGGCTCTGCCCCACTCACTTGATCAGGTAGACATCGTACTTTCCCGCCGAGCGGCCCGACTTCCTCTGCTTGAGCTTGCGCGTCCAGCCCTCGGGCAGCGTGGGGTCGTCGTACATGGGGCCGCGGTCCCGGATGATGGAGCGCCGCTGCTTGGGGGAGGCCGAGGCCTCGGGGGCGGCTGGGGCAGCCCCGGCTCCTTCGGACGTCTCGGCCTTGCCCGCCTCGGCCGGCTCAGCTTCCCTCTGCTTCTCCTTCTTCATCTTCTTGGCCTTCGGGGACTTGTCCTTGAGGCCCTGCAGATTCTGGTCCTCAGATTTTTCTTCCCTGGGGGGGCATCAAAGAGACGTGTGAAGACCGGGGGGGTGCACCTGGGAGGACTCCCAGCCACCCCCCGTTAAATATCCTCCTGGTCCTGCCCAGGGGTGTGTGTGTGTCTGTGCAGCGCCGGCCTGACCCCGATCTCGGTGGGGGGGGGCGTCTGAGCAGCACCGGCCTGACCCCGATCTCGGGGGGGGGCGGGGCGCGTCTGTGCAGCGCCGGCCTGACCCCGATCTCGGTGGGGGGGGCGTCTGAGCAGCACCGGCCTGACCCCGATCTCGGTGGGGGGGGGGGGGGGGCGTCTGTGCAGCGCTGGCCTGACCCCGATCTCGGAGGGGGGGGGGGGGGCGCGTCTGTGCAGCGCCGGCCTGACCCCGATCTCGGTGGGGGAGGGGGGGCGCGTGTCTGTGCAGCGCCGGCCTGACCCCGATCTCGGGGGGGGGGGGGGGGAGGCGTCTGTGCAGCGCCGGCCTGACCCCGATCTCGGTCCGGGGGGGTGGGGGCGTCTGTGCAGCGCCGGCCTGACCCCGATCTCGGTGTGTGGGGGGGGGGGGGCGGGCGGAGGCGTCTGTGCAGCGCCGGCCTGACCCCGATCTCGGTGGGGGAGGGGGGGGGGGCGCGTCTGTGCAGCGCCGGCCTGACCCCGATCTCGGTGGGGGAGGGGGGGCGCGCGTCTGTGCAGCGCCGGCCTGACCCCGATCTCGGTCCGGGGGGGTGGGGGCGTCTGTGCAGCGCCGGCCTGACCCCGATCTCGGTGTGGGGGGGGGGGGGGGCGGGCGGAGGCGTCTGTGCAGCGCCGGCCTGACCCCGATCTCGGTGTGGGGGGGGGGGGCGCGTCTGTGCAGCGCCGGCCTGACCCCGATCTCGGGGGGGGGGGGGGGCGGAGGCGTCTGTGCAGCGCCGGCCTGACCCCGATCTCGGTGTGTGTGTGTGGGGGGGGGGGGGGCGCGTCTGTGCAGCGCCGGCCTGACCCCGATCTCGGTCCGGGGGGGTGGGGGCGTCTGTGCAGCGCCGGCCTGACCCCGATCTCGGGGGGGGGGGGGGGGGGGGGGCGGGCGGAGGCGTCTGTGCAGCGCCGGCCTGACCCCGATCTCGGTGTGGGGGGGGGGGGGGGGGGAGGTGTCTGTGCAGCGCCGGCCTGACCCCGATCTCGGGGGGGGGGGGGGGGGCGTCTGTGCAGCGCCGGCCTGACCCCGATCTCGGTGGTGGGGGGGGGGGGGGAGGCGTCTGTGCAGCGCCGGCCTGACCCCGATCTCGGTGGGGGGGGGGGGGGAGGTGTCTGTGCAGCGCCGGCCTGACCCCGATCTCGGGGGGGGGGCGGGGGGCGGAGGTGTCTGTGCAGCGCCGGCCTGACCCCGATCTCGGGGGGGGGGGGGGCGGAGGCGTCTGTGCAGCGCCGGCCTGACCCCGATCTCGGTCCGGGGGAGGGAGGGGGGTGTCTCTGCAGCACCCAGCATATCAGGGGGTCCTGATCACCGATGCTCCCACACCAGTTACACACACGACAGTGAGCCGGAGGACGGGCCTAGGGGAAGCCTGGACCCCCAGGGTCTCGGTCCGGGGGGGGGGCGGGCGTCTGTGCAGCGCCGGCCTGACCCCGATCTGGGGGGGGGGGGGGGGGGGGAGGTGTCTGTGCAGCGCCGGCCTGACCCCGATCTCGGGGGGGGGGGGGCGGAGGCGTCTGTGCAGCGCCGGCCTGACCCCGATCTCGGTCCGGGGGAGGGAGGGGGGTGTCTCTGCAGCACCCAGCATATCAGGGGGTCCTGATCACCGATGCTCCCACACCAGTTACACACACGACAGTGAGCCGGAGGACGGGCCTAGGGGAAGCCTGGACCCCCAGGGTCTCGGTCCGGGGGGGGGGCGGGCGTCTGTGCAGCGCCGGCCTGACCCCGATCTCGGGGGGGGGGGGGGGGGGAGCGTCTGTGCAGCGCCGGCCTGACCCCGATCTCGGTGGGGGGGGGGGGGGGAGGCGTCTGTGCAGCGCCGGCCTGACCCCGATCTCGGGGGGGGGGGGGGAGGTGTCTGTGCAGCGCCGGCCTGACCCCGATCTCGGGGGGGGGGGGGGCGGAGGCGTCTGTGCAGCGCCGGCCTGACCCCGATCTCGGTGGGGGGTGGGGGGGGGCGGAGGCGTCTGTGCAGCGCCGGCCTGACCCCGATCTCGGGGGGGGGGGGGGGCGTCTGTGCAGCGCCGGCCTGACCCCGATCTCGGTCCGGGGGAGGGAGGGGGGTGTCTCTGCAGCACCCAGCATATCAGGGGGTCCTGATCGCCGATGCTCCCACACCAGTTACACACACGACAGTGAGCCGGAGGACGGGCCTAGGGGAAGCCTGGACCCCCAGGGTCTCCTGTCACACCCGCCTGTGCCAGAAGCAGGGAACGGGGCAGGCGTCTGTCGGCAGAGGGGTCTATGATCCTGCAGCCAGAGGGCAGGCCGGGAACCCTCTGCCCGGCAGCTTTGTAACGAGAAAGGGGGGCTGATCTCTGAGAGCAGCTGATTTCCGGACTCGCTCGGACTCCCGAAACCTTGACTGGACGTGGCTTCGTTAGCCCGTTTGCCGACAGAACAGATCCGGGCGGGACATCCAACTGACACCCCCAGCAGGAACGAGACTGTAGTGTCACTCAGACAGCCGAGACAATGAATGTGTGTTGTCAGATACCACGTTCTGCCATCCAAAGCAAGCAGCCCGTGAGATTCTGGGTTCAGGCGCTCGCTGTCACAGAACATTACAGTCGATATAGTCTACTCAATAAGACGCTGTGGGTGCCAGGAACTCTCTCCAGACAGCGGCTGACATCGCGAGGATCCAGTAAGGTTTGGGACTCGTTTCATTTCACTTTGTTTCGGTTTTCGGAGACTATTTCTCTCGTCCTGCTGTCGCGGAGGCATAACTGGGAAAGTTAAAAAGAGCCGAAAATGGCTGAGAACTTCACAGCTGGCCAGTCGCAGGCTGCTGACGGCAGCTCCGTGCGAACCCGGCATCATTCTGAACGACAAGCGCTCAGCCCTGCCACCGCGGTGCTCGTCCCATCTCTTCCCCCCGCACACACAGGTGACAACCTGGCAACCTTCCCACGGCTTCCCAGCCGTCACTCCGACAAGGTCAAAACGTGCTCGACTCTTATTTTGTTCAGTTTCGACTTTTACATATTCTATTTGTACATATTTTATTTACATTATTTACAAGATTGATGATGTTTTGACATTATAGAAACAAACCTATTGGATAAGGTTAAAGCGTTTTCCACTCATTTCATTCAAACTTTTAGATCCTATATTTATACATACATTCTATATTTAATATATTATATTGTGGCATATTTGAAATAAAACATTTGAACATCAAAAGGAAACTACACAGTAAATATGTTTAGACTGCCGGTTCATTTATTTCATTTTGTTTAGACTTAGGTGATCAAATGATATCTATTTGAATATGTACATTTCAGATAAGATTAACCTATTTATATATTTAATATTTTATATTATATTGTTTTGACATAATCTAAACAAAATGATTAATTCAGGTAAAATGGCTTTAGACTTATCAGAATATTAATACTAGTACTGGTTTATGTTTATGGATATTTATATCTAACATTTTATATTATCAAAACCATTTGATAAAAGTCTAAATGAAACATTTTAGCCTTATTAGCATTTTTTTCCTTTTTGCTTTACAATTGTAATGTTATATTTTACAGCTATTAAATATTTGTATATCTGCTTAATACATTACATCAGCAAAATATTCAATAAGGTTAAAACATTTCATTTAGACTTTTATTAGACTAGTCATTTTACATGGTTCTGTTTTTATATCTATATATTTAATATTTTATATCAAACAACTTGAGAAGGTAAATGTGTTTTGTTTAGACTTATATTAGAAGAAAAATCATTTGAATATCTTCACTGTACAGATGGTTACATCTAGTTGATTTCACTGGTTTCTGGGATGGAAACGATTGGATGTTTCAAAATCGACATTTTTCAGAATTTCGGGGAGCAGGTCAGGTCAAAGGGGCCGGATTTCCCATGGGACGCACACCCCGTTTCTGGCCAGTTCTAACCACTCGTTATGGGGTGGATGCTGGGCCGCTGGCCCGTGGAACGGCGGCTCAGCTGATCCGAGGAACAGAGACGATGGATCTCCTGAGCGGACAGGCCGAGCGGAGGGAGGGAGAAGCGCTACTGGAACTAAAGAACAATGTTGGCACAAGAACAAATGGGGCAAAATGGCCACAGATGAACGGAGGCTGGGCCTCAGCAGGTTTCCAGCCCCCAGAACTCGCTCTGGAGGGAAGACACGCCAGGATAACCTCGAGGACACGTTCTCCAGTCCTCCGTTCTAGGCTCTGGCGCGGTTCATTTCTGCTGAGGTCTCCCCGGCTGCTGAGAGAAATGCGGAGGAGGAGGATGGGGAGAAAATAGGAAGCGTCTAGCTGCTCTGAGCTATAATTAATCCTGCCGAACCCCTACAAGTGTTGGTAAACAAGAGGTGCCTGCCGCCGCTCTGCTTCCGGGAAACCCAGCGGTGAAACGGGAGCGGACCAACGCTCTTCGGGCCCGGCGCAGCGGATTCGCCACAACGCCAGAGCTGGATTTCCACCAACGGCGTTGAGAGGGGGGGGATCTGGGCCAGCAGGCCCCAAGCCCCGAGACGCACGCTGGCAGGTGATCTGCGGCTGGGAGCATGGCATAATTCACACACCGAGTCACCCGCTCGCCAGGCATGGTTTGAGCATGTGGGACGGGGGTGACCCCAGCAGGATCCCATCATTATACATGGGGAAACTGAGGCACAGACTCCGTCCCTGTATGGGATTCTAGGGGCCCTGTGCCATACTCTCCACCAAACGGCAAGCCGCTCAGTCAGCCTTGAGGGATCAGACAGAGGGGACGAGTCCAATAGGGCAAGAGGCCCACACACAGCCCCCAGCCCTCGCTCTGGGCACCTCCGTGGCCGGTTGCCACCTGCCGGAAGCCGAGGGGCCCCGGCTGGCAGAGACGAGAGGCTCAGTTCCCCTTCAAAGAGGAAGCTCGGCTCGTCAGCACGTCTGGGCAGGGGCGGATGCTGCGGGTTAACTCCGGGCCGGCTGCACCCGCTCACTGCGATCGGCACAGGCTCTCGGCAGACACAAGCAGCGGCCTGCGGCCCCCTGGAAAAGGCAATTTCCGACTTGCAGCGCGTGCCCACAAGTCTGCTTGGGGAGGAGGTTCGTCCTTCCCCTTAACGAGACGAGCTGTAACGCCAGGCCTCCAATGCTGCGTGGGGCCAACAGAACCTTCCCGGCTGCTTGGGGCTATATTTGTTCTGCAATGTGGATGATGCCCTAGGGTGGCTGCCTCTCAGCAGGGCCGGATGTGTGTGGGGAGGTCGCTCCGCCCCAGAGGTGGCTGCATCTCAGCAGGGCTGGGCACATGGAGGGAAGATGCTCCGCCCCAGAGGTGGCTGCATCTCAGCAGGGCAGGGCACATGGAGGGAGGATGCTCCGCCCCAGAGGTGGCTGCGTCTCAGCAGGGCCGGGCACATGGAGGGAGGATGCTCCGCCCCAGAGGTGGCTGCATCTCAGCAGGGCCGGGCACATGGAGGGAGGATGCTCCGCCCCAGAGGTGGCTGCCTCTCAGCAGGGCCGGATGTGTGTGGGGAGGTCGCTCCGCCCCAGAGGTGGCTGCATCTCAGCAGGGCCGGGCACATGGAGGGAGGATGCTCCGCCCCAGAGGTGGCTGCCTCTCAAGGTAGAATGAAGCCAAGCTACGTTCCACTTGGCCTTCCCTCCGCTCAGCCCCCTGGGGGACGGGGAAACCCTCAGTAATGGTGCATCGCACGCATGGCCCGGCTGCCAGCTGGGGGCGCTGGGGAGCTGAGCATCTACCCCCCCCAACTACCCAGTCCTCCAGCATAGGGCTGATGTGGCTAGGCATTGCTGCCCCCCACTGGCGGTTAGCACAGCAGCCCTGACCAGGGCCCCTGGTGGTGGAGGACGGCGTGGGCGCTCGGCGGGGGGGTGGGTGTCTCGCCCCAGCCCCGCTCCGGGGATCAGTGACCGGGGCACGTCTGTGGCTGAAAATAGCCCCGGGGGAAGTCTTTGGCAAACGCTCCCCGCAGAGCCGGCAGGATCCATGGGGGCAGCCAATCGGGGGCAAGCTAACGACGCAGGTACTCGGCCCTGCTCCCCACCCCCCCGCAGCGTGGCCCCCAGCGCTGCGGTGAGCGCCGGGGAAGTCACGGTCTAACCCGCGGAGGGATCTGGGAATGAAACCCCGGCGTCCGGGCCCCAGCCTTGCCCCTCTTGGCGGCACCGGGGGGCTGCAGCCAGGCCCAGCCTCAGGGCGGGGGCCTGTGCAGCGCCTGGCGCACCGGGGTCCCTGGGAGGTGCCCCCCACTCGCCTTTGGGCCAGCGCGGAGCCCAGCTGCCGGCCTGCACCCTCCGGCAGTTCCCACGGCCGCCACATGGTAGCGCTCGGGGCTCACAGACCGGCTGGCTCCGGCCATCAGCTGGCGGGGGAGGGGGGGTGGAAGGGAGGGGGGTGTGTGTGTATGTGTGTGTGTGACGCGCCCGTTAGACACCAACTTCCCAACATTACCAGGGGGAGTGGGGGGGGGGGGGGATCCCACTGGGCACTGCAGGGCCCCCCCAGGCTGAGATTGAGCCCCCCGGGATGCTGCACAGACCCCAGCCAAGACGGAGGTTCCCCCCATAACAGGAGTCAGAGACACCCCCCAAAACCAGAGCAGCACCGGGCACTGCCCACTGCCACAGGGACCCTGAGCTCGGTGGGGGGAGGGGGGACGTGCAGCGCCCGGCGCGACGGGGACCCTGAGCTCGGTGGGGGGAGGGGGGACGTGCAGCGCCCGGCGCGACGGGGACCCTGAGCTCGGTGGGGGGAGGGGGGACGTGCAGCGCCCGGCGCGACGGGGACCCTGAGCTCGGTGGGGGGAGGGGGGACGTGCAGCGCCCGGCGCGACGGGGACCCTGAGCTCGGTGGGGGGAGGGGGGACGTGCAGCGCCCGGCGCGACGGGGACCCTGAGCTCGGTGGGGGGAGGGGGGACGTGCAGCGCCCGGCGCGACGGGGACCCTGAGCTCGGTGGGGGGAGGGGGGACGTGCAGCGCCCGGCGCGACGGGGACCCTGAGCTCGGTGGGGGGAGGGGGGACGTGCAGCGCCCGGCGCGACGGGGACCCTGAGCTCGGTGGGGGGAGGGGGGACGTGCAGCGCCCGGCGCGACGGGGACCCTGAGCTCGGTGGGGGGAGGGGGGACGTGCAGCGCCCGGCGCGACGGGGACCCTGAGCTCGGTGGGGGGAGGGGGGACGTGCAGCGCCCGGCGCGACGGGGACCCTGAGCTCGGTGGGGGGAGGGGGGACGTGCAGCGCCCGGCGCGACGGGGACCCTGAGCTCGGTGGGGGGAGGGGGGACGTGCAGCGCCCGGCGCGACGGGGACCCTTAGCTCGGTGGGGGGAGGGGGGACGTGCAGCGCCCGGCGCGACGGGGACCCTGAGCTCGGTGGGGGGAGGGGGGACGTGCAGCGCCCGGCGCGACGGGGACCCTGAGCTCGGTGGGGGGAGGGGGGACGTGCAGCGCCCGGCGCGACGGGGACCCTGAGCTCGGTGGGGGGAGGGGGGACGTGCAGCGCCCGGCGCGACGGGGACCCTGAGCTCGGTGGGGGGAGGGGGGACGTGCAGCGCCCGGCGCGACGGGGACCCTGAGCTCGGTGGGGGGAGGGGGGACGTGCAGCGCCCGGCGCGACGGGGACCCTGAGCTCGGTGGGGGGAGGGGGGACGTGCAGCGCCCGGCGCGACGGGGACCCTGAGCTCGGTGGGGGGAGGGGGGACGTGCAGCGCCCGGCGCGACGGGGACCCTGAGCTCGGTGGGGGGAGGGGGGACGTGCAGCGCCCGGCGCGACGGGGACCCTGAGCTCAGATCCCGCCCATGCGACTGGAATCCAAATGACTCACGTCCCCGCACCGAGCCCAGCCCGCCTCCCTCGGCAGAAGCGGAGTGGAGCAGCAAGAGGCTGCAAGGAGGTGGGTTCTCCGGCCGCGAGGGGAGGGGGCGCCGGGGGGGGCAGACACCCCCTGCACTCGGTGACGCGACAGACCCCGCCGGATCTCGCCTGCCCGAAGCCAAGAGTTGTGCCCACGTAGCCACGGACGGGCCGAACGCTCTGCACCCCCGACGCGGAGCCCATTCGAGCCCCATGGCCCATGGACCCCGGGGGTCTGCGATTTCCCGGGGGGCCGCGCCGCCAGCCAGGAACGAGACGAGGTGGAAGCCCCGGTTCCCGGCGCGCGCGGAAGGGTTCAGTGTCTGTCGGGGAGTTTCGAGCTCCGCGGACGGAGGCGGGACCTTCCCCTCGACGAGCACACTTCCCTCGGGAGGCCTCCAGCCCTTTCCATTTCGACTCCCCCCGCCCCAAGTCCCTGCATCAATGGATACCCCGCAATATCATACCCTCGCCAATCAAATTGTGCCCAGCCCGAGAGCGGGGCGCTGCGACGGGGCTGGGCAGAACCCCGGGGGCCCAGGGAACTAAGCTTGAGATGAGATCTGCCGGGCGCTGGGACCCCAAGCAGCCTCAGGGCCGTATGACAGCGCACTGGCCTGATGGCGGGAGGAGCGAGGGGCCAGGACGCTGGGCTGGGGAGCCGCGCTCAATTCCTGGCTCCACCACACACCCTCGGGTGCATCACTCCGCCCCCTCCCGGCTTTCCCGCCTGTTCAATGATGATCACCCTGATCAAGTCAAGCTTGTAATGCTCAGATGACACAGCAATGGGCCTGGCCTTCCAATCTCAGCAGGAAGCCAGGCCCAGTATAAACAGCTGGGTGGCTCTGGAAATGAGTTACTAAATAATGGCTGTCATTAGGTTTCAGAGTTAACACCTGGACCATGCGGGGCCGTTCCCTTCCCGGAGCTATCGGCTCAGGCACACGTCACTATCGGTTCCTACGCTGCTCCTCATCTCAAGTCCTCTGCCATGGCGGGAGGCCTGGATTCTCAGAAGGGACTGGAGAATGGCAGCCACGTTTGTTCTTTGCTCACTTGAAGGCGTCTGACTCAGAACCACGAGTACCACTAGAAACCCCGGCCTGGGTGTCTCACGGCAGAGCCGGCGTCAGTTCTCGCTCGCGGCCTCCCGGCACCCAGACCGTGGGGCTGGACGGGCGGCAGGCGGCTGGGCCGGTGTCAGTTCTCGCTCGCGGCCCCCCGGCACCCAGACCGTGGGGCTGGACGGGCGGCAGGCGGCTGGGCCGGCGTCGGTTCTCGCTCGCGGCCCCCCGGCACCCAGACCGTGGGGCTGGACGGGTGGCAGGCGGCTGGGCCGGCGTCAGTTCTCGCTCACGGCCCCCCGGCACCCAGCCCGTGGGGCTGGACGGGCGGCAGGCGGCTGGGCCGGCGTCGGTTCTCGCTCGCGGCCTCCCGGCACCCAGACCGTGGGGCTGGACGGGCGGCAGGCGGCTGGGCCGGTGTCGGTTCTCGCTCGCGGCCTCCCGGCACCCAGACCGTGGGGCTGGACGGGCGGCAGGCGGCTGGGCCGGCGTCGGTTCTCGCTCGCGGCCCGGCCCCCCAGCACCCAGACCGTGCGGCTGGACGGGCGGCAGGCGGCTGGGCCGGCGTCGGTTCTCACTCGCGGCCCCCCAGCACCCAGACCGTGGGGCTGGACGGGCGGCAGGCGGCTGGGCCGGCGTCGGTTCTCGCTCGCGGCCTCCCGGCACCCAGACCGTGCGGCTGGACGGGCGGCAGGCGGCTGGGCCGGCGTCGGTTCTCACTCGCGGCCCCCCAGCACCCAGACCGTGGGGCTGGACGGGCGGCAGGCGGCTGGGCCGGCGTCGGTTCTCGCTCGCGGCCCCCCAGCACCCAGACCGTGGGGCTGGACGGGCGGCAGGCGGCTGGGCCGGCGTCGGTTCTCGCTCGCGGCCCCCCAGCACCCAGACCGTGGGGCTCGACGGGCGGCAGGCGGCTGGGCCGGCGTCGGTTCTCGCTCGCGGCCTCCCGGCACCCAGACCGTGGGGCTGGACGGGCGGCAGGCGGCTGGGCCGGTGTCGGTTCTCGCTCGCGGCCCGGCCCCCCAGCACCCAGACCGTGGGGCTGGACGGGCGGCAGGCGGCTGGGCCGGCGTCGGTTCTCGCTCGCGGCCCGGCCCCCCAGCACCCAGACCGTGCGGCTGGACGGGCGGCAGGCGGCTGGGCCGGCGTCGGTTCTCACTCGCGGCCCCCCAGCACCCAGACCGTGGGGCTGGACGGGCGGCAGGCGGCTGGGCCGGTGTCAGTTCTCGCTCGCGGCCTCCCGGCACCCAGACCGTGGGGCTGGACGGGCGGCAGGCGGCTGGGCCGGCGTCGGTTCTCGCTCGCGGCCCGGCCCCCCAGCACTCAGACCGTGGGGCTGGACGGGTGGCAGGCGGCTGGGCTGGCGTCGGTTCTCGCTCGCGGCCCCCCAGCACCCAGACCGTGGGGCTGGACGGGCGGCAGGCGGCTGGGCCGGCGTCGGTTCTCGCTCGCGGCCCCCCAGCACCCAGACCGTGGGGCTCGACGGGCGGCAGGCGGCTGGGCTGGCGTCGGTTCTCGCTCGCGGCCTCCCGGCACCCAGACCGTGGGGCTGGACGGGCGGCAGGCGGCTGGGCCGGCGTCGGTTCTCGCTCGCGGCCCGGCCCCCCAGCACCCAGACCGTGGGGCTCGACGGGCGGCAGGCGGCTGGGCCGGCGTCGGTTCTCGCTCGCGGCCCGGCCCCCCAGCACTCAGACCGTGGGGCTGGACGGGCGGCAGGCGGCTGGGCCGGTGTCAGTTCTCGCTCGCGGCCTCCCGGCACCCAGACCGTGCGGCTGGACGGGCGGCAGGCGGCTGGGCCGGCGTCGGTTCTCGCTCGCGGCCCGGCCCCCCAGCACTCAGACCGTGGGGCTCGACGGGCGGCAGGCGGCTGGGCCGGTGTCAGTTCTCGCTCGCGGCCTCCCGGCACCCAGACCGTGGGGCTGGACGGGCGGCAGGCGGCTGGGCCGGCGTCGGCTCTCGCCCGCGGCCCGGCCCCCCAGCACCCAGACCGTGGGGCTGGACGGGCGGCAGGCGGCTGGGCCGGCGTCGGTTCTCGCTCGTGGCCTCCCGGCACCCAGACCGTGGGGCTGGACGGGCGGCAGGCGGCTGGGCCGGCGTCGGTTCTCGCTCGCGGCCCGGCCCCCCAGCACTCAGACCGTGGGGCTGGACGGGCGGCAGGCGGCTGGGCCGGCGTCGGTTCTCGCTCGCGGCCCCCCGGCACCCAGACCGTGCGGCTGGACGGGCGGCAGGCGGCTGGGCCGGTGTCAGTTCTCGCTCGCGGCCCGGCCCCCCAGCACCCAGACCGTGCGGCTGGACGGGCGGCAGGCGGCTGGGCCGGCGTCGGTTCTCGCTCGTGGCCTCCCAGCACCCAGACCGTGCGGCTGGACGGGCGGCAGGCGGCTGGGCCGGCGTCGGTTCTCGCTCGCGGCCCCCCAGCACCCAGACCGTGGGGCTCGACGGGCGGCAGGCGGCTGGGCCGGCGTCGGTTCTCGCTCGTGGCCTCCCAGCACCCAGACCGTGCGGCTGGACGGGCGGCAGGCGGCTGGGCCGGCGTCGGTTCTCGCTCGCGGCCTCCCGGCACCCAGACCGTGGGGCTGGACGGGCGGCAGGCGGCTGGGCCGGCGTCGGTTCTCGCTCGCGGCCCCCCAGCACCCAGACCGTGGGGCTCGACGGGCGGCAGGCGGCTGGGCCGGCGTCGGTTCTCGCTCGTGGCCTCCCAGCACCCAGACCGTGCGGCTGGACGGGCGGCAGGCGGCTGGGCCGGCGTCGGTTCTCGCTCGCGGCCCGGCCCCCCAGCACTCAGACCGTGGGGCTGGACGGGCGGCAGGCGGCTGGGCCGGCGTCGGTTCTCGCTCGCGGCCCGGCCCCCCAGCACCCAGACCGTGGGGCTGGACGGGCGGCAGGCGGCTGGGCCGGCGTCAGCTCTCGCCCGCGGCCCCGCCTGGCCTCACGACAGCCCGCGTGGGCACACGCGCCTTCGGCCCTGGGGGCAGAGAAGCCCCCGCATCCACCCCCACCGCTGAGCTGCCAAGCGACTCCGAAGCTGCCGCTGTGTGTCGAAGGCTGGTGACGAGGACGCTGCGCACGAGAGCCAATGCACTGTATGGCGCACGGTTTGCAGAGGCACAGGCAGGACGCCCACCTCCGGCTCTTCACCACGCCCGTGGCCTGCACAGCGCCCCACACAAGGGGGTCTGGCTAGCGCCTGGGACGGGGGGGGTTCCAATCTCAGTCGTGGGGGTCTGCGCAGCGCCCTGCGCAAGGGGCCCCCCAATTTCAGGTTGAGGGGGGCTGCGCAGCGCCCCACGCAAGGGGGGCCCGGTCTCAGGCAGGGGGGTCTGGGCAGTGCCCCGCGCAAGGCCCCCCGAATTCAGGTTGGGGGAGTTACGCAGAGTCCCACGCAAGGGGGGCCCCCGATTTCAGGTGGAGGGGGGCTGCGCAGCGCCCCACGCAAGGGGGGCCCCGATCTCAGGCAGGGGGGTCTGGGCAGCGCCCCGCGCAAGGCCCCGAGCCGCTGGGTGCAGAGACACGCTGAGATGTGACACTCGGCCACGCCAGGCCAGGGAGGGGGACAACGCAGCTCCCCCCAGCTGGAGCGGCAGCGCCGAGCGGGTGAGAAAAGGCCCCCGGCCCCAAGGGAGACGTCGGCCCCCGTGCGGCGCCCGAGCCGAGTGCGACAGCCACCAGGCTCCCCGGACGCCGGGAAGTCAGCTGGGTCCGACGGCGCAGGGCCGAGGGCGGGACCCGCCCCGCCCCCGCCCGGCTTTCAGCCCCCCACGCCAGCGGAGAACACGGGGGAGCAGAAAACAGAGCCAGGTCACCATGGAGACCAGCTCTTTCGGTAATGGCCCGGGGCAGACGCTTCCACTCCGGGAAATTCCCAGCCAGGACGCCTGGGTTCCCCTCCTGACTCTGCTGCGCTCTCCTTGTCCCTCGCAGTGTCCCCAGAAATCGGCCCCTCCTTCCTCCGGCAGCACCCCGCACGATGGGGGTCCCCTGATCTCATTCAGGAGGGGCTGGTCCTGCTCTAACCGACTAGACCCCCGCCCGGAGCCAGGAGAGAACCCAGGAGTCCTGCTCTAACCGACTAGACCCCCGCCCGGAGCCAGGAGAGAACCCAGGAGTCCTGTTCTAACCGATTAGACCCCCGCCCGGAGCCAGGAGAGAACCCAGGAGTCCTGCTCTAACCGACTAGACCCCCGCCCGGAGCCAGGAGAGAACCCAGGAGTCCTGCTCTAACCGACTAGACCCCCGCCCGGAGCCAGGAGAGAACCCAGGAGTCCTGCTCTAACCGACTAGACCCCCGCCCGGAGCCAGGAGAGAACCCCGGAGTCCTGCTCTAACCGACTAGACCCCCGCCCGGAGCCAGGAGAGAACCCAGGAGTCCTGCTCTAACCGACTAGACCCCCGCCCGGAGCCAGGAGAGAACCCAGGAGTCCTGCTCTAACCGACTAGACCCCCGCCCGGAGCCAGGAGAGAACGCAGGAGTCCTGCTCTAACCGACTAGACCCCCGCCCGGAGCCAGGAGAGAACCCAGGAGTCCTGCTCTAACCGACTAGACCCCCACCCGGAGCCAGGAGAGAACCCAGGAGTCCTGCTCTAACCGACTAGACCCCCGCCCGGAGCCAGGAGAGAACCCAGGAGTCCTGCTCTAACCGACTAGACCCCCGCCCGGAGCCAGGAGAGAACCCAGGAGTCCTGCTCTAACCGACTAGACCCCCGCCCGGAGCCAGGAGAGAACCCAGGAGTCCAGCTCTAACCGACTAGACCCCCGCCCGGAGCCAGGAGAGAACCCCGGAGTCCTGCTCTAACCGACTAGACCCCCGCCCGGAGCCAGGAGAGAACCCAGGAGTCCTGCTCTAACCGACTAGACCCCCGCCCGGAGCCAGGAGAGAACCCAGGAGTCCTGCTCTAACCGACTAGACCCCCGCCCGGAGCCAGGAGAGAACCCAGGAGTCCTGCTCTAACCGACTAGACCCCCGCCCGGAGCCAGGAGAGAACCCAGGAGTCCTGCTCTAACCGACTAGACCCCCGCCCGGAGCCAGGAGAGAACCCAGGAGTCCTGCTCTAACCGACTAGACCCCCGCCCGGAGCCAGGAGAGAACCCCGGAGTCCTGCTCTAACCGATTAGACCCCCGCCCGGAGCCAGGAGAGAACCCAGGAGTCCTGCTCTAACCGACTAGACCCCCGCCCGGAGCCAGGAGAGAACCCAGGAGTCCTGCTCTAACCGACTAGACCCCCGCCCGGAGCCAGGAGAGAACCCAGGAGTCCTGCTCTAACCGACTAGACCCCCGCCCGGAGCCAGGAGAGAACCCAGGAGTCCTGCTCTAACCGATTAGACCCCCGCCCGGAGCCAGGAGAGAACCCAGGAGTCCTGCTCTAAGCGACTAGACCCCCGCCCGGAGCCAGGAGAGAACCCCGGAGTCCTGCTCTAAGCGACTAGACCCCCCGCCCGGAGCCAGGAGAGAACCCCGGAGTCCTGCTCTAACCGACTAGACCCCCGCCCGGAGCCAGGAGAGAACCCAGGAGTCCTGCTCTAACCGACTAGACCCCCGCCCGGAGCCAGGAGAGAACCCCGGAGTCCTGCTCTAACCGACTAGACCCCCGCCCGGAGCCAGGAGAGAACCCAGGAGTCCTGCCCCCTCAGTCCCCCGGCTTCTTTTGCAGCTCCTGGGAGCCCCCGCCCAGGCCCAGAAGCCCACCGCGCTAGGCGCTGTACAGAAACAGTCGCTCACGGCGATGGGAGGCGGCTATAAAAAGGGCCAATCCCATCCTAGGAGGGGTTCCAGGAGTGCTTGGGGAGTACTGCTGCGTTGGCACTGGGAAGGGCCTCACCTGGCCGCCCCCGCGGCCTGCAGACTGGACAGGGCCAGAGCAAGGCGGCCCGGAGGCCAGGGCTTGTGCAGCCTACCCGGCAGACAGAGGCAGTCTGGTGGCGCTCCGTAAGTACAGTGAGGAGGGGGACACCCCGGGCAGGGAGGAACTAGGTGATCCAAGAACAAAGGGGGATAAACTGGCCAGGACCAGCCGCTCTGAAACCGGGAAGGCTTGAACTCGGCTCTAGGAAGAGCGGGGGACGTCCTCCCGCACTGGAAGCTGGATACGTTGATTGACGGGATTTCGGGCCGGAGAGCCTCAGTGAGCGAGGCCAGTGGCAGCCCTGTGCTCCCACGTCGAGATCCCCTGGCGCTCGTTCAATCAATACCGGCGGCAAGCCGGCCAGGTGCCAGCCCCCTGCCTTGCTCCCGCAACGCTTCCCACGGTCAGGCGCCAGCGGGACCGACGCACGCCAGGTAAGAACCGCTCCCCAGGGAAGGAGCAGCCCGAACCTGGAGCTAGACGCCAGGCAGAAGGGATTATTCGATCACCAGCACACGTCAATCCAGGTCACCCAGACTGCAGCTTGCATTTCTTCCCGACAGGCTTCCGGCGCCTGCTGACAACGGTAACGCAGAGATGAATTCCCCTGGCCATTTCCACGCCTCTTCCGAGGGCTGGCCACGGCGGAGGGGGAAGAAACTCACCCCACTGGTGCACGTTGGCCAGCCCTGGATTGCTCCTGCCACATCCTACAACAAAACCACCAGCGCTCAGCTCATCAAAACCTGGACCCGGGCCGAGAGGCGCCCAGGCCAACATCTCCAGCGCTGGCTCTTCAGTACCTCAGTGGCTCCCGCAATCCCAGGGTCTGCGCGCCTCCTGATCTTCCATGGATTTCTTAGAGATTCCCGAGCTAATGTGCTGCCATCAAAACCGGGGTTTGGTCAAAAAGAAAACTTGCCGTGAGAGCGTATTGATTTTGATGACGTTTCATTGGGGGGCAAGGAGAGGGGGGTTGAAACAGCATTTCAACCCCAGGGAACAGCTCCAGGTCACTGTATTGTACGTTCTACATTGCACATGGCTCCATTTTTCATTTCAAAATGTATTTTAGTTTATATTCTAACTTATAATACAAGAGACAATTAAAGTAAGTTGAAATTGGAACAAAACATTTTTGGCTTTGTAGGAATATTCCAATTGTATTGGATATTCTAGATTAGAACAACGTTTGTGACATGGTGAGAGCACTGTGATTTCAGTGCTACTCTTCGGAAGGAAAACTCAAGCGCCCAACTACAAACTGGGGTGGCTGGTCTGGGGGGTTAGAGCAGAGCCCAGATGACATGAGCCTGCAAGAAGCCGTTGGGAAAAGGGCTAATCCCATTCTCAGGCACGTCAGCTGCAGCACACCGGAGGGAACTCTCCCGCTCTGCTGGAGTCGTGTCCAGGTCTGGGCACCACCCGTTAGGAAGGAGGTGGACAAACTGGAGAGAGGCCAGAGGAAAACAACAAAACCGATGAACGGTTCAGAAACCCTGCCCGAGGGGAAAGGTTAAAAACACTGGCATGTTTAGTCTGGAGACCAGCCTTCAAATCCATTAAGGGGCCGGGGATCAATTGTTCTCCATGGCACTGACAGTAGGAAAAGAAGCAATGGGCTTAATCCGCAGAAGGGAGCCGAGAGGAGATGCCAGGGGACGCTTTGTAACTCTGACAGCTCAGCTCTGCAATCAGCTGCCACCGGCGGTTGTGGGACCCATCCCAGTGTCGGGGGATGTAAGAACAGGTTGGACAAACCCGTCAGGGATGCTCTGGGTTTCCTTGCTCCTGACGCAGGGCTGCACGCGATGACTTTGCAAGGTCCTTTTCAGTCCGACGGCTCAGTGATGCTGTGGTTGGTCATGTCGGGATTAATTGGATTTGATATTCTAAACAATCCAGTAGACGTTGTACATACACTGTAATCGGCAAGAAACTTTTCAACCTCGGGCCATTTCAATCGGTTATTTTCCAATAGATCGTATTTCGTATTCTAAAGTCTAGTAAATTACAACTGAAAAGCGCGGGAATCCAAAGGAGACATTTCGATTTCATCGGCATGTGTCCATTCTTCATTTCTCTAGTTATTGTCTCAGTTCCAAAGAACAATTAAAAAGGTGACAATCGGAACAAACCATTGGACTTGATCGGAACGTTTCAACCAACCCGGAACAAAGTGATTCCCAAATTTCGTTTGGTGGAAAACTGCCGTTGTTTTTCAAGGAGACCAGATTTCAAGATGGCGGGATTTCCCGCAAACCAGAGCCCCGGGACGGACACCACTGCCAAACAGCGCCCCGGTGCCCGAAGAGGCAAAGCTCCAGCGGAGCCGGATCCCGGCCGGCGACGATCGGCCGGAGCCCCAGCGGAGCCGGATCCCGGCCGGCGACGATCGGCCGGAGCCCCAGCGGAGCCGGATCCCGGCCGGCGACGATCGGCCGGAGCCCCGGCGGAGCCGGATCCCGGCCGGCGACGATCGGCCGGAGCCCCGGCGGAGCCGGATCCCGGCCGGCGTCGATCGGCCGGAGCCCCGGCGGAGCCGGATCCCGGCCGGCGACGATCGGCCGGAGCCCCGGCGGAGCCGGATCCCGGCCGGCGTCGATCGGCCGGAGCCCCGGCGGAGCCGGATCCCGGCCGGCGACGATCGGCCGGAGCCCCGGCGGAGCCGGATCCCGGCCGGCGACGATCGGCCGGAGCCCCGGCGGAGCCGGATCCCGGCCGGCGACGATCGGCCGGAGCCCCGGCGGAGCCGGATCCCGGCCGGCGACGATCGGCCGGAGCCCCGGCGGAGCCGGATCCCGGCCGGCGACGATCGGCCGGAGCCCCGGCGGAGCCGGATCCCGGCCGGCGATGATCGGCCGGAGCCCCGGCGGAGCCGGATCCCGGCCGGCGATGATCGGCCGGAGCCCCGGCGGAGCCGGATCCCGGCCGGCGTCGATCGGCCGGAGCCCCGGCGGAGCCGGATCCCGGCCGGCGACGATCGGCCGGAGCTCCCAGTAAAGTTACAGCAGTTCAGTAACAGCTGCAAGATCCAACCGGTAGATTTTAAGTTATTTCAGTTATTGTCTGAACTCCGTGGTGGCAGGCACCTCCTTCCCCCTCCGAAGTACCGGAGCAGAGTCAATACCCTTCGCTGAATTACCTTCCGGCTGGCACAGGCTGGCAGCGATGTTGCCGGGTACCCCACCTGGCCCCCTGCCCACAGAGATCACCGGCTTTATCTGCCAGAGCGATGGATTCGAGCTGCCAATGAAAAGCAGGGCCCAAACCCCCCTCGTGCCACACGTGCGACTAAGCAGGGCCGGCGCTAACCCGAAGCAGGCCGCGTGTCACGCTGCAAACGGGTCTGAGGGGTCTGGGGTCCCACCATTGCACTAGGTGCTGCATAGACCCCGAGTGAGATCAGAGCTACACACCCCCACCCCCATCACGCCAGGCGCTGCGCAGACCCGGGGAGAGCCCCATCCCTGACCCAAAGATCTGCCAGTCTCAGGAGAAAAGGAAGGGCTGCATCCCACCCGAGAGACTGGCCAGCCCCACAGCTCCAGTAAGAATAATTAATGCTCGAAGCCATTAGCGGGGAGGGCGGGGTCTATGCAAAGCCTGGTAGAAAGGGGCCCTGCTCTCAGTTGGGCGGCGGGTATCAGAGAGACAACGGGGCTGAGCACAGGGGCCCGTGCAGCGCCCGGCACACCGGGGGGGGGGGGGCCCCGATCTGGGCCGGGGCCCGTGCAGCGCCCGGCACCCCAGGGGGGGGGCCCCCGATCTGGGCCGGGGCCCGTGCAGCGGCCGGCACACCGGGGGGCCCCCCGATCTGGGCCGGGGCCCGTGCAGCGCCCGGCACACCGGGGGGGCCCCCGATCTGGGCCGGGGCCCGTGCAGCGCCCGGCACACCGGGGGGGGCCCCCGATCTGGGCCGGGGCCCGTGCAGCGCCCGGCACACCGGGGGGGCCCCCGAGCTGGGCCGGGGCCCATGCAGCGCCCGGCACACCGGGGGGGCCCCCGATCTGGGGCCGGGCCCGTGCAGCGCCCGGCACACCGCGGGGGGCCCCCCGATCTGGGCTGGGGCCTGTGCAGCGCCCGGCACACCGGGGCCCATTCTCGGTCATGATCTCTAAGACACCCCCCCGCCCCCCCGCGACACAAATCAGTCATAAAATCGTAACCACCCAAATGCCACCCCGTACGCTGGCTGAGCGAAGCCATGCCGAGCAGGGACAAGTGTTCATTTCAGGATGAAACAGGCAGCGAGGAAGGTGAAATTCACCCCCAGGGCAGCCCTGAGACCTGGGTCAGGGAAGTGACTCAGCGGAGAAGCCAGGGCGAGAACCCAGCCCAGAGCCAACATTTCGAACAAGTTTCACTTTCTGCCCCCTGCCTCTCCCCACGGCAGAGCCCCAAAAGCTGCGCTTCGCGGAGGAGACTTAACCGAAGGAATTGTAACATTCTGCTTTCAAACTCACAGATTTCGGGGGTGGGGGAGCGAAGGGGCCCGTCTCCCCGGCTGCCGCCACCGTGCAGGGTGGGAAGGGCTCTCGCAGAGCACCGGGGTGGCGGACGTGGTGGGCTTGGGGTAAACACGAGGGAAAGCGCTTCGTGATCCGAGCCGGGTCCGGCCTGAGATCACCCCTGGCAATCAAGGCCTCTGTGTCACAAGGGAAAATGGAGGCGCCCGCGAATGGTGGTTTCCCCGAGAGCCCCAGCCCCGAGCCATTGGACGCTGCACTGCGGGATGTTCCCATGTACAGTCCCAAGATTTTCCTACCTGCGACTCGGTCCAGCCGATCCCAGACCACGCCCTGGACAGTACTTTCACACAGCGCCAGACTTTGACGCCTGCCTCGGGAACCCCCCCGGCTGTGTTTGCCACCACACCTCGCAAGAGCTTCTTCACATTCACAACTGAAAAAGACCTGGTCTCGCTGCGAGCAGGGCGGGAGTCCGCCCCGCGAACTTCATGTCACGCAGGAGGCTCCGGGCAGCACGGAGGCGACGAGAACAAACCCTACGCTCTGGGCACGAATTGGAGCATCTTCTACCAAGCCAGCCCCCAAACTGCTGGCTCTTGGAGCGGAGAGCAAGGTGGGCAGCTGCGGCCAGGCCGACCGCACACGGACGAAGATCCCCCAGCAACCCAGCCAAACGGCACAGTGGATCCCGTGCGATAAAGGACACCCCAGCGCCGGCTGCACAGCACAGAGGAGGGACCGTTCGGCAGCCCTTCAGCCTCCGAAAATATAATCCCCGCGGCCCGGCCAAAGCTGCCAGAAGCCTGGTTTTGTCTGCTGCCCGCTGGGCTCCCGCGGCTTGTCCGGCTCCGCCCTCCAAGGTGCAGCAAACCAGCACCTGCTCCACACCCTCCTCTTATCGATCACTGCGATCACAGCAGTGTGTGCCCGGCAAGCCCGCACTGACGGGAGACTGGGGGTCCCCCAGCAAGTCAGATGGTGGCTGGGCTCCACTCAACAGAGATTGGGGGTCCCCCCGTTGCTGCTGACAAACATCGGGGACCCTCGTCACACCACATAACACAGGCTCTTCTCAAGCTGGACCAGGGCCCCCCCATTGCGATGGGCATCCCTGACGGGAGCCCATTGCTCTGGGCGGGTCCCAACCAACGCTTGCGACACATGGGGGTTTTCTCCCCACAGCCCCCGCTCCTGGGGCAGAACGTCAGACTTCAATTCATTTCCAGGGCTCACAAGTCCGGAGAAATCCTCGAGAAACCTGACCCCCAGCAGCACAAACCCTCAAGAGACCCCATATTTGGGCAGGGGATTCTTACACCGATCTGGGGTTTGGTCCATTTGGGGTAGACCCCGGGAAAGCTGCTGCGTATACCCCCGCTGGCAAACATCCCACCAGGCCCGTTTGTGCCTCTCAGGGACCGGGATGTAACATTGCAATGACCTGCTTTCAAACGCCCCTTAAGAGCGTGTGTGTGGGGGGGGGTCTATGGCTCCTGCTTCGGGGCTTTGCCAACTGCTCTCCTTTAGTGCTACCTAAGCTGTTCTGAGTGGCTGGACTTCTCCCAGCCCTGCCCATTTCAGGCACGTGGAACATTTTGCCAATACTGGATCCCTTCTCCCAAAGGGGGATTAAAGCCCCAGGGGGCTAAGCAAGCAGACAGAGTGTCACGGGTCTGGCTCAGGGGTCTCCGCACAGCCCAGGATCCCAGCCTCTAGGCCCTTCGAACCCTTCTCCCGCAGCCCTGACCTGGCACCATCGGCACTTTGGTTGACCAACTGGTTCCTCTCTGGACACCGCATCTCCAAGACGCAGCGTCAAGACGTAACTTGACATCCAAATGAAACGGATGCAGCCAGCTAGGGGCTGATTGGCAGAGATCAGCCTCCATAAAACCGGGCTGCCACAGTCAATTCGGGTCCTTTCCCCTTCGAAAACCACCCTGCCTGGGGCAGCTTCATGCTAGTTCCCTAGACACCAATTCAAAAGATTTAAGCTTAACGGTCGCATGGGAGTGAACATCTCTTCATGCTCCCGGCTCGAAAGAACAGCTTCTTACATGATCTTCCGCCAATCGCATCCATGCTCAACACTTATCCGTGCTCACTAACTAAAGCTGGGCCGAACGACACAGTCTCAGCCCCACAGAGCTTACACCACACGGCAAACGTGTGGGAAGCGCTATGCAAATCATTCCCCCCCGATCTGGGCCCCCGATTACACACACTCCCTGATTCACCAGACCCTGAGTAACCCCAACTCCCAGGTAGTCCAGGGGGCTCCTGCTGGTTGCGGGCGTAACTCCTATTGCACTCTCAGAGTAAGTTTCTCCTCAGAGACGGGTGCTTTTCTGCCTCCACTGGAGATCCCGGCTCCCGTAGGCCCCATTCCCACACCATGCAAGGAGCGAGAGTGAGTGTCACACTCAAACAATCCCCTCTGTCGGGTAAACAGAGCGAGCCCATCAGGACCGGCGCGGGAGGTCATCCCCACAGTACACAGAAGAGTGAGGAAAACCAGTGGAAGAGGAAGCCAGAGATCGGGGTGAACAATTTATGGCCGAGGAGGGGAATGTCATGACGGTGACCCCAACGGCCAGGGCACAGTGACGGTCTGCACTGGGATCCCCAGAGGGGCTGCTGGGAGTGCGGGGGGACGACACGGCTGGGACGCTGCAGGAGTTGGCAGGAGATGGACAATGCTTCGCTGCCCGGCAATAATGCCTTAGCGTGAGCGTGCCATGACGCGCTGGGCTGGCTTACGTGGGGAGGTGAGGCGTTTGGACAAGCATGCAGGCCACGGCACTTTGGGGCCCCGGTGTGGAGACTCCTCGGGGCTGGCACGGCCACAGCCAGGGTGGCACGGCAGTGTTACGGGGTTAACGTGAGTCTGCAGCACCTCGAGGCTGGAGTTGGTGTGAGCCCGAGTGTGAGCAGAGGCAGGCTAGCGGGCTGGCGTGAGCAGGACTGGGGCAGTATCTCAGCGCTGGGGTGGGCATATCCAAAAGACCAAAGGGGTGACATGAGCAGAGCCTGGGCAGCACCTGGGCACCAGGGGGTTGAGCACGGGCAGGAAAAGGGGTCAGCATGAGAAGAAAGGGGGTGACCTGGGAGTGGGGTTGGCGTGAGTGGAACCGAGACAACACCATGATGGCAAGGGAGCTGGCAATGAGTGGAGCTGCGGTGGCATCGCAGGACTTGATGTGAAAGGGAATCGGGCAGCAACATAGTGCCCGGGAGGGCCAGGAGGTGTGTGAGCCAGGCCGTGCAGCACCACAGTAGTGGGGGGGCTGGCACGGGTGGAGGGCACGATAGTGCCAAGGACTGGCATGGGCGGAAACAAAGCTGCCATCAGTGGAGTTGGTGTGAGTGGAAACAGCAGCACCACAACTCTGCGCAGGGGGTGCTGGCGGGAGCAGGCTGGGGGGCACCGCGGTGCCAGGAAGGGATGAGCAGTAATGGGGCAGCACTGCGGGGAGGAACTGGTGCTAGTGGGGTGGCTCTAGGGGAGCGGGCCTGAGCAGCTCTGGAGAGAAGGGGCTGGTGCGAGTTGGGGGCAAGACGGAGCCAGGAGTTGTCACAAGAGGTACCCGGTGCAACACCAGATTGGCGTGAGGGCCACCAAGGGGAAGTGTTGGCATGAAAGGGGCTGGGCCACACGGGGTGGTTGGTGTGAGCAGCACTACACCGAGGGGGCTTGGTGTGAGCCGGGTTGGGGGAGAGGGGTAGGGGGTCATCACTAAGGAGTCGGCGGTAGCTGGCCAGGTTGGCGTGACCTGAGTCAGGGGCTGGCGTGGGCTAGGCCGAGGGGATCAGCACTAGAGAGCTGGCGTGAGCCGGACTGCGGGGATCGGCGTGAGCCGGGCAGGTCTGCGAGACAGGCCCAGCGGGGAGGGTCAGCACTATGGGGGTTGCTGCAAGCTGGGTGGGTCAGCACCGAGGGGGCTGGCATGTAGTAGGCCAGGGGAGTTGGCGTGAGTGAGGTGGGTCAGCACTAGGAAGGTGGTGGGAGCCGGGCCGGCATTGGTAGGATTGGTGGGAATCAGGCCAGAGGGACGTTGGTGGGGTTGGCTGGCATAAGCCAGGCAGGTCGGCCCTGGGAGAGGTGGGTTGGTGCGAGCCGCGCCAGAGTTGGCGGGAACTAGGACGGGTGGCACTGAGGGGGTTGGCGCGAGTCAGGCGGGTCAGCACTGAGGGGGTTGGCGGGAACCGGGCCGGGCGGAACGGCACTGAGGGGGTTGGCGGGAACCGGGCCGGGCGGGTCGGCACTGAGGGGGTTGGCGCGAGTCGGGCCGGACCGAGGGGGTTGGCGGGAACCAGGCCGGGCGAGTCGGCACTGAAGGGGTTGGCGGGAACCGGGCCGGGCGTGTTGGCACTGAGGGGGTTGGCGCGAGTCGGGCCAGACTGGTCGGCACTGAGGGGGTTGGTGGGAACCAGGCCGGGTACCACTGAGGGGGTTGGCGCAAGTCGGGCCGGACGGGTCGGCACTGAGGGGCCTGGCGCGAGCCGGGCCGGACGGGTCGGCACTGAGGGGCCTGGCGCGAGCCGGGCCGGACGGGTCGGCACTGAGGGGCCTGGCGCGAGTCGGGCCGGACGGGTCGGCACTGAGGGGCCTGGCGCGAGTCGGGCCGGACGGGTCCGCACTGAGGGGGTTGGCGTGAGTCGGGCCGGACGGGTCGGCACTGAGGGGGCTGGCGCGAGTCGGGCCAGCACTGAGGGGGCTGGCGCGAGTCGGCCAGGACGGGTCGGCACTGAGGGGGCTGGCGCGAGTCGGGCTGGACGGGTCGGCACTGAGGGGGCTGGCGCGAGTCGGGCCGGCACTGAGGGGGCTGGCGCGAGTCGGGCGGCACTGAGGGGGCTGGCGCGAGTCGGGCCGGACAGGTCGGCAGTGAGGGGGCTGGCGCGAGTCGGGCCGGCACTGAGGGGGCTGGCGCAAGTCGGGCCGGACGGGTCGGCCCTGAGGGGGCTGGCGCGACTTGGGCCGGACGGGTCCGCACTGAGGGGGCTGGCGCGATTCGGGCCGGACGGGTCCGCACTGAGGGGGCTGGCGCGAGTCGGGACGGGTGACACTGAGGGGGCTGGCGCGAGTCGGGCCAGATGGGTCGGCATGAGTCGGGCCGGGCAGCACTGAGGGGGCTGGTGCGAGTCGGGCCGGACGGCTCCGCACTGAGGGGACTGGCGCGAGTCGGGCCAGATGGGTCGGCATGAGTCGGGCCGGGCAGCACCGAGGGGGCTGGCGTGAGTCGGGCCGGACGGCTCGGCACTGAGGGGGCTGGCGCGAGTCGGGCCGGGCGGCACTGAGGGGGTTGGCGCGAGTCGGGCCGGGCGGCACTGAGGGGGTTGGCGCGAGTCGGGCCGGGAGGGTTGGCGCGACTCGGGC
This sequence comes from Chelydra serpentina, assembly GCA_037349315.1. NCBI lineage: Eukaryota > Metazoa > Chordata > Testudines > Chelydridae > Chelydra > Chelydra serpentina. The sequence continues at coordinate 37,002 of JBAIAC010000568.1, forward strand.
CGGGCGGCACTGAGGGAGTTGGCGCGAGTCGGGCCGGGCGGCACTGAGGGGGTTGGCGCGAGTCGGGCCGGGCGGCACTGAGGGGGTTGGCGCGAGTCGGGCCGGACAGGTCGGCACTGAGGGGGTTGGCGCGAGTCGGGCCGGACAGGTCGGCACTGAGGGGGTTGGCGCGAGTCGGGCCGGGCGGCACTGAGGGGGTTGGCGCGAGTCGGGCCGGGAGGGTTGGTGCGAGTCAGGCCGGGCGGCACTGAGGGGGCTGGCGCGAGTCAGGCCGGACGGGTCGGCACTGAGGGGGTTGGTGCGAGTCGGGCCGGACAGGTCGGCACTGAGGGGGTTGGCGCGAGTCGGGCCGGACAGGTCGGCACTGAGGGGGTTGGCGCGACTCGGGCCGGACGGGTCGGCACTGAGGGGATTGGCGCGAGTCGGGCCGGACGGGTCGGCACTGAGGGGATTGGCGCGAGTCGGGCCGGGAGGGTTGGTGCGAGTCAGGCCGGGCGGCACTGAGGGGGTTGGCGCGACTCGGGCCGGACAGGTCGGCACTGAGGGGGTTGGCGCGAGTCGGGCCGGGAGGGTTGGTGCGAGTCGGGCCGGGCGGCACTGAGGGGGTTGGCGCGACTCGGGCCAAACAGGTCGGCACTGAGGGGGTTGGCGCGAGTCGGGCCGGGAGGGTTGGTGCGAGTCAGGCCGGGCGGCACTGAGGGGGCTGGCGCGAGTCGGGCCGGACGGCTCGGCACTGAGGGGGCTGGCGCGAGTCGGGCCGGGCAGCACTGAGGGGGCTGGCGCGAGTCGGGCCGGACGGCTCGGCACTGAGGGGGCTGGCGCGAGTCGGGCCGGTCGGCACTGAGGGGGCTGGCGCGAGTCGGGCCGGTCGGGGCGGCACTGAGGGGGTTGGCGCGAGTCGGGCCGGACGGGGCGGCACTGAGGGGGTTGGCGCGAGTCGGGCCGGACGGGGCGGCACTGAGGGGGTTGGCGCGAGTCGGGCCGGGCGGGGCGGCACTGAGGGGGTTGGCGCGAGTCGGGCCGGACGGGGCGGCACTGAGGGGGTTGGCGCGAGTCGGGCCGGACGGGGCGGCACTGAGGGGGTTGGCGCGAGTCGGGCCGGACGGGACGGCACTGAGGGGGTTGGCGCGACTCGGGCCGGGCGGCACTGAGGGGGTTGGCGCGACTCGGGCGGCACTGAGGGGGTTGGCGCGACTCGGGCGGCACTGAGGGGGTTGGCGCGACTCGGGCCGGGCGGCACTGAGGGGGTTGGCGCGACTCGGGCCGGGCGGCACTGAGGGGGTTGGCGCGACTCGGGCCGGGCGGCACTGAGGGGGTTGGCGCGACTCGGGCCGGGCGGGTCGGCACTGAGGGGGTTGGCGCGAGTCGGGCCGGACGGGTCGGCACTGAGGGGGTTGGCGCGAGTCGGGCCGGACGGGTCGGCACTGAGGGGGTTGGCGCGACTCGGGCCGGGCGGCACTGAGGGGGTTGGCGCGACTCGGGCCGGGCGGGTCGGCACTGAGGGGGTTGGCGCGAGTCGGGCCGGACGGGTCGGCACTGAGGGGGTTGGCGCGACTCGGGCCGGACGGGTCGGCACTGAGGGGGTTGGCGCGACTCGGGCCGGGCGGCACTGAGGGGGTTGGCGCGACTCGGGCCGGGCGGGTCGGCACTGAGGGGGTTGGCGCGAGTCGGGCCGGACGGGTCGGCACTGAGGGGGTTGGCGCGACTCGGGCCGGGCGGCACTGAGGGGGTTGGCGCGACTCGGGCCGGGCGGCACTGAGGGGGTTGGTGGGAACCGGGCCGTGGGGGGGCGGGGGAACGCAGTCCAGGCAGGTCGACACGGAAGGGGGGGCGGGGTTTTGGCGCGAGCCGGGCCGTTGGCACTGGCGGCGGGGTTAGCGCGAGGGGATCAGGTTCGCGCGAGCTGCCCTCTGACCTCCCTCCGCCCCCAGGTGAGGGGCGGCCCCGCCCCGGGCAGAGGGGGCCGCTGTGACGCACTCGGGACCCCCCGGGCGTGCGCGAAGGGGAGGGGGAGGAGGGACCGTCGCGAGCGGGAAGGAACCAACGGCCGCAGCCCCCCGCGCACGCTCCCCCTCCTCTCCTGGCGTGGGGCCCGCGGGATGGGCCCGTCCAACTCCCCCCCCGCGCGAAGGGTGCGAATGGTCCCGTCTCCGCCTCTGCCCTCCCTCCCCCGGCCACTCACAATCTCTCCTCGTCTCCGCTCGGCGCCGCCGCCATTTTCTTCGCAGCGAAGAACCCGCGGGGAGTGAGGGGGGGTGGGGGGGGGAATAGACCGAGCCGGAGAGGAAACCCGGAGCGACGGGCCCCGCCCCTCCACTGCCATTGGACTAGGAAGCTGTCGCTCACCCCGCCGCCGCTTGCTCATTGGTCTGCGCCCTTGGCCACGACGGGCGGGGCCGGCGCTCTCCCGGCGGCCGTTGGAATTGGCGCGAAGCGCTGTCAGTTACAACGTTCTAAAGAGGGAGGGCCCGATGAAGCGCGCGCGGATCCTGATTGGGCCCCGGCTGCCCCTTTATTCGCCCATTGGTTCAGCGGCCCATCGGTCTCTTTCCAAAGGGGGCGGGGAGCGGCCTCAGACTACGGAGGTTTGAAATTTAACGGTTGTAACGGTTGTTCCCCTCAACCGTCACCACAAACCCTTCTTCCAGCGGCCTGTCCCGATGCAGACAGGGCCCCTGCCTCCTGCACAGCACCTCCCTGCTGCTCCACCTCAGTCACCAGCCCCTGGATGGGCATCGCCACACCCACTCTGTGGCCACCCAGTCAGAGAAGGGTGCCCTAGGCCCCCTAACAGCCCCCTCAGGCACGCCAAGTCCACCCTGTCTCCTCCCGACATGTCAGGCCGCTGATGCCCCGGCTCCCTGCAACATGGCCGCCCAGGCCCCCTACCATGGCCCCCTCAGTCACGCCAAGTCCACCCTGTCTCCTCCCGACATGTCAGGCCGGTGAGGCCCCAGCTCCCTGCAACATGGCTGCCCAGGCCCCCTACCATGGCCCCCTCAGTCACGCCAAGTCCACCCTGTCTCCTCCCGACATGTCCACCCAGTCACGCCAGTGATGCCCCGGCTCCCAGCAACATGGCTGCCTGGGCCCCCTAACAGCCCCCTCAGTCACGCCAAGTCCACCCTATCTCCTCCCGACATGTCCACCCAGTCACGCCAGTGATGCCCCGGCTCCCTGCAACATGGCTGCCCGGACCCCCTAACATGGCCCCCTCAGTCACGCCAAGTCCACCCTGTCTCCTCCCGACATGTCCACCCAGTCACGCCAGTGATGCCCTGGCTCCCCCCAACATGGTCACCAAGGCTGCCCTAGGCCCCCCAACATGACCACTCCATCACGACAAGGCTGCCCAGGCTCGCCCCATCATGTCAAGGCAGCCCTGGGTCCCCCCAACATGGCTGCCCAGTCATGCCAAGGCCGCCCCCGCTCCCCCAACATGGTCACCAAGGCTGCCCTAGGCCCCCCAACATGACCACCCCATCACGACAAGGCTGCCCCGGCTCGCCCCATCATGTCAAGGCAGCCCTGGGTCCCCCCAACATGGCTGCCCAGTCACACCAAGGCCGCCCCGGCTCCCCCCAACATGGCCGCCCAGTCACACCAAGGCCGCCCTGGGCCACCCACTCAATCCACCACGTCCCCTCCTCCCCAGGACTCAGCAAGTCCCCCAGGACTCTAGGCTCACGCCCAGACCACCTGCCCCGGCCGCACAGTCATGCCGGCTCTGCCCCGTCCCTTCCAGCAGCCCTGGCTCAAGGCCTCATAGTCGTGCCAAGGCTGCCCCCCGCCCCCAACTGCCCCAGCAGGGAAATGTCGCTGCGCCTGCTCCGACCCTCAACCTCGGACACCTGCTGTGGCTATGGGGGGCTGTGCTGAGGCCTCCCGCGGATGCGCCAGAAACCCGGCCCCCGGCTGTGGCACCCGCTGACCGGACTCTCGGACGCCGACACCCGGCCAGACACCGCAGCATGGCACCGGCCTGGTCGGTAATAACCCGAGCCCACCAGCAGAGGGCTCTGCGGCCCCGAGCCGAACCTGGGCCCTAAGCGGGTATATGGGCCGGGCATTGGGGCAACGGGGGAGGGTCGGGGGTGACTGGGAGCCAGGACTCCTGGGTTCTGTCTCAGCTCAGAAAGGGGAGTGCGGGCTGGTGGGTCGGAGCAGGGGCGGCCATCCGCGTCCTCAGACAATGCAGCTGCCCCAGACGGCCTTTAGCCCCACACCCCAATGTATCCCCCTGACCAACACCCCCGAGAGGGAAAGGCCCCGTGTCCCATTCCCTGTGCCCCGGAGCCAGCCAGCCCCGTCCCAGGTGGGTGAGGGGTGTGTGTGTGTGGGGGGGGGGGGGCTGCCCACTCCTCCCCCTCAGGAAGCGCTTGGCGAGATGAGCTGAGCTTTAATTGGCCTCACAACAGCTGCTGCGAGCTAATCCCCCCCGACTTTAATTTCTGCCCGTGCTCTCTGTCCACACAGGGGGTGGGGGGACAGGGATTATAACCCCCCCTCGCTCGCATCTCCCCACCCTGGGGCCTGGGTGTCAGGGCCTGGCCGGGACGGCCGGCTCCAAGATTGGACCAGGGGTCCGTAAGGCGGGGCCGCTTGGATTTACACCCCCCTTCCGTTTCTGGGGGGATGCATCCTGCCCTGATTTTGCTGGATCCCTGCCTAGCCCCTCCTCTCCCCCGCCCAGGGCTGACGAAAGCTGCTAAAAGTGGGGGGGAGGGATAGCTCAGTGGTTTGAGCATTGGCCTGCTAAACCCAGGGGTGTGAGTTCAATCCTTGAGGGGGCCATTTGGGGATATGGGGCAAAAATTGGGGATTGGTCCTGCTTTGAGCAGAGGGTTGGACTAGATACCTCCTAAGGTCCCTTCCAACCCTGATATTCTATGATTCTATGATTCTAACCCTCCATCCAGAGCCGGGAATGTGGGGCAGGGGGTCACAGCGCCACAGGGGATGGTGCAGCGGGGATGGAAGGGTGGTGACCCCAAATAGACTCAGTCCCAACTCCCCGACCTACGGTCCCCTGCTAACCCAGCTTTCCCCTATCCCAGCTCTGCTGGTGCCCCTCACTCCCGACCCGCAGCCCCTGCTAGCCCAGCCCTGCCCCCCACCCCCACCCTCCAGCTCTGCCGGTGCCCCTCACTCCCGACCCGCAGCCCCTGCTAGCCCAGCCCTGCCCACGCCACCCCCCAGCTCTGCCGGTGCCCCTCACTCCCGACACGCAGCCTCCTGCCAGCCCAGCCCTGCGCCCCACCCCCCAGCTCTGCCAGTGCCCCTCACTCCCGACCCGCAGCCCCTGCTAGCCCAGCCCTGCCCACGCCACCCCCCAGCTCTGCCGGTGCCCCTCACTCCCGACACGCAGCCTCCTGCCAGCCCAGCCCTGCGCCCCACCCCCCAGCTCTGCCGGTGCCCCACACTCCCGACTTGCAACCCCTCCCCCCCTGCTCCCCCAGCTCTCGGTAGGCTGGGGCTCATGGCAGGGAGCTCGACCCACTTCAGATCCCACGCACTCCCATTAATCCCTATCAGCACAAACTCCCGATTTAGCCCTAATCCCTGCTTCTCGAGGTGATCCAGCTCCTACGCTCCTATGGGGATTTGGCCCACAGCTCCCCTGTGGGGCGGCAGGGCCTGGGCACTGGCAGAGGGGGAAGGGGTGTAAATGCTGATTGCAGCTCCAAATTGCCCCCCTGCAAAGGCTCCTGGTAGATGTAGTCCCAATCCTGCCCCCCCCCCACCCCTGTGGCACCTGGATTCGTGGTGTCATGGTGCCATCTAGTGGCATGTTGCCAGCTGTGCAGAGCCCAGAACAGCAGAAATGGTGTGAGGGGGCAGGGGCTTGGTGGCACAGCAGTCACAGGTTGGATGGCGAGGTGGGGCAGATCGCGGGGCGGGGCAGATTGTGGGGCAGGGCCAATGGCGGGGCTGAGCAGATTGTAGGGCGGCTGGCGAGGTGGGACAGATCGTGGGGCGGGGCAGATCATGGCACGGATCGAGGGGTGGGTGGTGGGGCCGGACTGATCGTGGGGCGGGGCAGGTCCCGGAGTGGGTCACGAAGCAGGGTGGGGCAGATGGCAATGAGGGTGGATGGTGAGGTGGGGCGTATCATGGGGCACAGAAGATCAGGAGGCAGGTGGTGAGGCGGGGCAGGGCAGATGGCAATGCAGGGTGGGTGGCGGAGCAGTACGGATGGTGAGGCGGGACAGATGGTGGGGCGGAATGGATCATGGGGTGGGGCAGATCGTGGGGCAGTGGGATAGTGGGGCTGGTGGCAATGCGGGCGGTGGTGGGAGGACGGATCGTGGGGCGGGGGGGTGGATCGCGGGGCGGGTGGCAATGCGCGCGGGTGGTGGGAGGACGGATCGTGGGGCGGGGCGGGTGGATCGTGGGGCGGGACGGGTGGCAATGTGGGCGGGTGGTGGGAGGATGGATGGTGGGGCGGGGCGGGTGGATCGTGGCGCAGGGCAGGTGGATCGTGGGGCGGGTGGTGGGAGGACGGATGGTGGGGCGGGGCGAGTGGATCGTGGGGTGGGTGGTGGGAGGACGGATGGTGGGGCGGGGCGGGTGGATCGTGGGACGGGGCGGGTGGCAATGCGGGCGGGTGGTGGGAGGACGGATGGTGGGGCGGGGCGGGTGGATTGTGGGGCGGGGCCGGTGGCAATGCGGGCGGGTGAGGGAGGACGGATGGTGGGGCGGGGCGGGTGGATCGTGGGGCGGGGCCGGTGGCAATGCGGGGGGGTGGTGGGAGGACGGATCGTGGGGCAGGGTGGGTGGATCGTGGGGTGGGGCGGGTGGCAAAGTGGGTGGGTGGTGGGAGGACAGATCGTGGGGCGGGGCGGGTGGATCGTGGGGCGGGGCGGGTGGCAATGCGGGTGGGTGGTGGGGGGACGTACGGTGGGGCGGGGCGGGTGGATCGTGGGGCGGGGCCGGTGGCAATGCGGGCGGGTGGGGGGGGACGGATGGTGGGGCGGGGCGGGTGGATCGTGGGGCGGGGCCGGTGGCAATGCGGGCGGGTGGGGGGGACGGATGGTGGGGCGGGGCGGGTGGATCGTGGGGCGGGGCCAGTGGGAATGCGGGGGGGTGGTGGGAGGACGGATCGTGGGGCGGGGCCGGTGGCAATGTGGGCGGGTGGTGGGAGGATGGATCGTGGGGCGGGGCAGGTGGCAATGTGGGCGGTGGGATGGGGGGGACGGATGGTGGAGCGAGGCGGGTGGATTGTGGGGCGGGGCCGGTGGCAATGCGGTGGGTGGTGGGAGGATGGATCGTGGGGCAGGGCCGGTGGCAATGCGGGTGGGTGGTGGGAGAACGGATCGTGGGGCGGGGCAGGTGGCAATGTGGGCGGTGGGGTGGGGGGGACGGATGGTGGAGCGAGGCGGGTGGATCGTGTGGCAGGGTGGGTGGATCGTGGGGCGGGGCGGGTGGCAATGTGGGCGGTGGTGGGAGGACGGATGGTGGGGTGGGGCGGGTGGCAATGCGGGGGGGTGGTGGGAGGACGGATGGTGGGATGGGGCGGGTGGATCGTGGGGCGGGGCCGGTGGCAATGCGGGCGGGTGGTGGGAGAACGGATCGTGGGGCGGGGCAGGTGGCAATGTGGGCGGTGGGGTGGGGGGGACGGATGGTGGAGCGAGGCGGGTGGATCGTGGGGCGGGGCGGGTGGCAATGCGGGTGGGTGGTGGGAGGACGGATTGTGGGGCGGGGCGGGTGGATCGTGGGGCGGGGCGGGTGGCAATGTGGGCGGTGGTGGGAGGACGGATCGTGGGACAGGGCGGGTGGCAATGCGGGTGGGTGGTGGGAGGACGGATGGTGGGATGGGGAGGGTGGATTGTGGGGCGGGGCAGGTGGCAATGCGGGTGGGTGGTGGGAGGACGGATCGTGGGGCGGGGCGGGTGGATCGTGGGGCGGGGCCGGTGGCAATGCGGGTGGGTGGTGGGAGGACGGATCGTGGGGCGGGGCGGGTGGATCGTGGGGCGGGGCGGGTGGCAATGTGGGCGGTGGTGGGAGGACGGATCGTGGGGCAGGGCGGGTGGCAATGCGGGTGGGTGGTGGGAGGATGGATGGTGGGATGGGGAGGGTGGATCGTGGGGCGGGGCAGGTGGCAATGCGGGTGGGTGGTGGGAGGACGGATCGTGGGGCGGGGCGGGTGGATCGTGGGGCGGGGCCGGTGGCAATGCGGGGGGGTGGTGGGAGGACGGATCGTGGGGCGGGGCCAGTGGCAATGCGGGCGGGTGGTGGGAGAACGGATCGTGGGGCGGGGCAGGTGGCAATGTGGGCGGTGGGGTGGGGGGGACGGATGGTGGAGCGAGGCGGGTGGATCGTGGGGCAGGGCGGGTGGCAATGTGGGCGGTGGTGGGAGGACAGATCATGGGGCGAGGCGGGTGGATCGTGGGGCAGGGCGGGTGGCAATGTGGGCGGTGGTGGGAGGACAGATCGTGGGGCGGGGCGGGTGGATCGTGGGGCGGGGCCGGTGGCAATGCGGGGTGGTGGTGGGAGGACGGATCGTGGGGCGGGGCCGGTGGCAATGCGGGGTGGTGGTGGGAGGACGGTTCGTGGAGCGAGGCGGGTGGATCGTGGGGCAGGGCGGGTGGCAATGTGGGCGGTGGTGGGAGGACAGATCGTGGGGCGGGGCGGGTGGATCGTGGGGCGGGGCCGGTGGCAATGCGGGGTGGTGGTGGGAGAACGGATCGTGGGGCGGGGCAGGTGGCAATGTGGGCGGTGGGATGGGGGGGACGGATGGTGGAGCGAGGCGGGTGGATCGTGGGGCGGGGCAGCTGGCAATGTGGGCGGTGGGGTGGGAGGACGGATGGTGGAGCGAGGCTGGTGGATCGTGGGGCGGGGCAGGTGGCAATGTGGGCGGTGGTGGGAGGACGGATCGTGGGGCGGGGCAGGTGGCAATGCGGGTGGGTGGTGGGATGGGGCACGTGGATCGTGGGGCGGGGCAGGTGGCAATGCGGGTGGGTGGTGGGAGGACGGATCGTGGGGCGGGGCGGGTGGATCGTGGGACGGGGCCGGTGGCAATGCGGGGGGGTGGTGGGAGAACGGATCGTGGGGCGGGGCAGGTGGCAATGTGGGCGGTGGGGTGGGAGGACGGATGGTGGAGCGAGGCGGGTGGATCGTTGGGCGGGGCAGGTGGCAATGTGGGCGGTGGTGGGAGGACGGATCGTGGGGCGGGGCGGGTGGCAATGCGGATGGGTGGTGGGAGGACGGATGGTGGGGCGGGGCGGGTGGATCGTGGGGCGGGGCGGGTGGCAATGTGGGCGGTGGTGGGAGGACGGATCGTGGGGCGGGGCGGGTGGCAATGCGGGTGGGTGGTGGGAGGACGGATGGTGGGATGGGGCGGGTGGATTGTGGGGCGGGGCCGGTGGCAATGCGGGGGGGGGGGAGGACGGATCGTGGGGCGGGGCCGGTGGCAATGCGGGGTGGTGGTGGGAGAACGGATCGTGGGGCGGGGCAGGTGGCAATGTGGGCGGGTGGGGGGGGACGGATGGTGGGGCGGGGCGGGTGGCAAAGCAGGGGGGTGGTGGGAGGACGGATCGTGGGGCGGGGCCAGTGGCAATGCGGGGTGGTGGTGGGAGAACGGATCGTGGGGCGGGGCAGGTGGCAATGTGGGCGGTGGGGTGGGAGGACGGATCGTGGGGCGGGGCGGGTGGATCGTGGGGCGGGGCCGGTGGCAATGCGGGGGGGTGGTGGAAGGACGGATCGTGGGGCGGGGGCCGGTGGCAATGCGGGCGGGTGGTGGGAGGACGGATCGTGGGGCGGGGCAGGTGGCAATGCGGGCGGGTGGTGGGAGGACGGATCGTGGGGCGGGGCAGGTGGCAATGCGGGCGGGTGGTGGGAGAACGGATCGTGGGGCGGGGCAGGTGGCAATGTGGGCGGTGGGGTGGGAGGACGGATGGTGGAGCGAGGCGGGTGGATCGTTGGGCGGGGCAGGTGGCAATGTGGGCGGTGGTGGGAGGACGGATCGTGGGGCGGGGCAGGTGGCAATGCGGGTGGGTGGTGGGAGGACGGATGGTGGGATGGGGCGGGTGGATTGTGGGGCGGGGCCGGTGGCAATGCGGGGGGGGGGGGAGGACGGATCGTGGGGCGGGGCCGGTGGCAATGCGGGGTGGTGGTGGGAGAACGGATCGTGGGGCGGGGCAGGTGGCAATGTGGGCGGGTGGGGGGGGACGGATGGTGGGGCGGGGCCGGTGGCAATGCAGGGGGGTGGTGGGAGGACGGATCGTGGGGCGGGGCCGGTGGCAATGCGGGGTGGTGGTGGGAGAACGGATCGTGGGGCGGGGCAGGTGGCAATGTGGGCGGTGGGGTGGGAGGACGGATCGTGGGGCGGGGCCGGTGGCAATGCGGGGGGGTGGTGGAAGGACGGATCGTGGGGCGGGGGCCGGTGGCAATGCGGGCGGGTGGTGGGAGGACGGATCGTGGGGCGGGGCAGGTGGCAATGCGGGCGGGTGGTGGGAGGACGGATCGTGGGGCGGGGCAGGTGGCAATGCGGGCGGGTGGTGGGAGGACGGATCGTGGGGCGGGCAGGTGGCAATGCGGGCGGGTGGTGGGAGGACGGATCGTGGGGCGGGGCCGGTGGCAATGTGGGCGGTGGTGGGAGGACGGATCGTGGGGCGGGGCAGGTGGCAATGTGGGCGGTGGGGTGGGGGGGACGGATGGTGGAGCGAGGCGGGTGGATCGTGGGGCAGGGCGGGTGGATCGTGGGGCGGGGCGGGTGGCAATGTGGGCGGTGGTGGGAGGACGGATCGTGGGGCGGGGCAGGTGGCAATGTGGGCGGTGGGGTGGGGGGGACGGATGGTGGAGCGAGGCGGGTGGATCGTGGGGCAGGGCGGGTGGATCGTGGGGCGGGGCGGGTGGCAATGCGGGTGGGTGGTGGGAGGACGGATGGTGGGATGGGGCGGGTGGATCGTGGGGCGGGGCAGGTGGCAATGTGGGCGGGTGGGGGGGACGGATGGTGGGATGGGGAGGGTGGATCGTGGGGCGTGGCCGGTGGCAATGTGGGCGGTGGTGGGAGGACGGATGGTGGGATGGGGCGGGTGGATCGTGGGGCGGGGCAGGTGGCAATGTGGGCGGGTGGGGGGGACGGATGGTGGGATGGGGAGGGTGGATCGTGGGGCGTGGCCGGTGGCAATGTGGGCGGTGGTGGGAGGACGGATCGTGGGGCGGGGCCGGTGGCAATGCGGGTGGGTGGTGGGAGGACGGATGGTGGGGCGGGGCCGGTGGCAATGCGGGTGGGTGGTGGGAGGACGGATGGTGGGGCGGGGCCGGTGGCAATGTGGGCGGTGGGGTGGGGGGGACGGATGGTGGAGCGAGGCAGGTGGATCGTGGGGCAGGGCGGGTGGATCGTGGGGCGGGGCGGGTGGCAATGCCGGGGGGTGGTGGGAGGACGGATGGTGGGATGGGGCGGGTGGATCGTGGGGCGGGGCCGGTGGCAATGTGGGCGGTGGGGTGGGGGGGACGGATGGTGGAGCGAGGCGGGTGGATCGTGGGGCGGGGCGGGTGGCAATGCGGGTGGGTGGTGGGAGGACGGATGGTGGGATGGGGCGGGTTGATCGTGGGGCGGGGCGGGTGGCAATGTGGGCGGTTGTGGGAGGACGGATGGTGGGATGGGGCGGGTTGATCGTGGGCGGCGGGCGGGTGGCAATGCGGGTGGGTGGTGGGAGGACGGATGGTGGGATGGGGCGGGTGGATCGTGGGGCGGGGCCGGTGGCAATGCGGGGGGTGGTGGGAGGACGGATGGTGGGATGGGGCGGGTGGATCGTGGGGCGGGGCCAGTGGCAATGTGGGCGGTTGTGGGAGACGGATGGTGGGGCGGGGCGGGTGGCAATGCGGGGGGGTGGTGGGAGGACGGATGGTGGGGCGGGGCCGGTGGCAATGCGGGGGGGTGGTGGGAGGACGGATGGTGGGATGGGGCGGGTGGATCGTGGGGCGGGGCCGGTGGCAATGTGGGCGGTGGGGTGGGAGGACGGATCGTGGGGCGGGGCAGGTGGATCGTGGGGCAGGGCGGGTGGATCGTGGGGCGGGGCGGGTGGATCGTGGGGCAGGGCGGGTGGATCGTGGGGCGGGGCGGGTGGATCGTGGGGCAGGGCGGGTGGATCGTGGGGCGGGGCCGGTGGCAATGTGGGCGGTGGTGGGAGGACGGATGGTGGGATGGGGCGGGTGGATCGTGGGGCGGGGCCGGTGGCAATGTGGGCGGTGGTGGGAGGATGGATGGTGGAGCGAGGCGGGTGGATCGTGGGGCGGGGCCGGTGGCAATGTGGGCGGTGGGGTGGGAGGACGGATGGTGGGATGGGGCGGGTGGATCGTGGGGCGGGGCGGGTGGCAATGCGGGTGGGTGGTGGGAGGACGGATGGTGGGATGGGGCGGGTGGATCGTGGGGCGGGGCCGGTGGCAATGCGGGGGGGTGGTGGGAGGACGGATGGTGGGATGGGGCGGGTGGATCATGGGGCGGGGCCGGTGGCAATGCGGGGGGGTGGTGGGAGGACGGATGGTGGGATGGGGCGGGTGGATCGTGGGGCGGGGCCGGTGGCAATGCGGGGGGGTGGTGGGAGGACGGATGGTGGGATGGGGCGGGTGGATCGTGGGGCGGGGCGGGTGGCAATGCGGGTGGGTGGTGGGAGGACGGATGGTGGGATGGGGCGGGTGGATCGTGGGGCGGGGCCGGTGGCAATGCGGGGGGGTGGTGGGAGGACGGATGGTGGGATGGGGCGGGTGGATCATGGGGCGGGGCCGGTGGCAATGCGGGGGGGTGGTGGGAGGACGGATGGTGGGATGGGGCGGGTGGATCGTGGGGCGGGGCCGGTGGCAATGCGGGGGGGTGGTGGGAGGACGGATGGTGGGATGGGGCGGGTGGATCGTGGGGCGGGGCCGGTGGCAATGCGGGGCGGTGGTGGGAGGACGGATGGTGGGGCGGGGCGGGTGGCAATGCGGGTGGGGGGGGCGGATCGTGGGTCAGGGCGCAGGGCGGGCCGACTGTTCAGCACGAGGGGCTCAGGCCCGTTGCAGGGGGGCCCAGGGCCAGGCTAGCAGGGGCTGCGGGTCGGGACTGAGGGGCCCCGCAGGGCTGGCCTAGCAGGGGCTGCGGGTCGGGAGTGAGGGGCACCGGGAGAGCTGGGGAGTGGAGGTTTGGAGGGTCAGTCCCATAATTTGGGTGGTCTTTGAGGGTCTCTCATTAACCCTTTCTCCTCCAGGGCCCTATTAGTAGGAGTTTGGCCCCCATGTCTCTCCCCGCAAAGCCACGGCTTAATTGGGGCTCGGGTGCGATTAGTCTTTGGCAAATCTGCTTGGCTCCGCAGCTAAGCCCGTCTTTGCAGCCCTTGGGCTGTGCTGGGCGCGGCGCTGCCGGGGGATAAGCCCGGCTCAGCTCAGCTTTCCAGTTTTAGGGGCGATTAAGGAAGGAGCCAGTGTTAACTGGGGCAAAGACAGATCCCGCTGCCCCTCCCCGCATGGCCCAGGGCACCCCCAGCTCCCTAGGGTATAAAAGACCCCTCTCTCGGCCCCTCCACCACTCGCCGCCACCTGCTATGGCCCCCCCGCCCGTCTGAGCGCCCTGGGGCCACAGTGACACAGGGCTGGGCTGTGCGCGGGCGCAGGGACGCTACCTCTCCATCCGCAGCCGCTGCGTTCCCTCCTTCCCTCTGGTGCTCCATCCATCCACTCCCGTACGCCTCCTCCATCCATCCATCCATCCACTCCCGTACGCCTCCTCCATCCATCCATCCATCCACTCCCGTACGCCTCCATCCATCCATCCATCCATCCACTCCCGTACGCCTCCTCCATCCATCCATCCATCCACTCCCGTACGCCTCCTCCATCCATCCATCCATCCACTCCCGTACGCCTCCTCCATCCATCCATCCATCCACTCCCGTACGCCTCCATCCATCCATCCATCCATCCACTCCCGTACGCCTCCTCCATCCATCCATCCATCCACTCCCGTACGCCTCCTCCATCCATCCATCCATCCACTCCCGTACGCCTCCATCCATCCATCCATCCATCCACTCCCGTACGCCTCCATCCATCCATCCATCCATCCACTCCCGTACGCCTCCATCCATCCATCCATCCATCCACTCCCGTACGCCTCCTCCATCCATCCATCCATCCACTCCCGTACGCCTCCTCCATCCATCCATCCATCCACTCCCGTACGCCTCCTCCATCCATCCATCCATCCACTCCCGTACGCCTCCTCCATCCATCCATCCATCCACTCCCGTACGCCTCCATCCATCCATCCATCCATCCACTCCCGTACGCCTCCTCCATCCATCCATCCATCCACTCCCGTACGCCTCCATCCATCCATCCATCCATCCATCCATCCACCCCCGTACACCTCCTCCATCCATCCATCCATCCACTCCCGTACACCTCCATCCATCCACTCCCATACGCCTCCATCCATCCATCCATCCACTCCCGTACGCCTCCATCCATCCATCCATCCATCCATCCACTCCCGTACACCTCCATCCATCCATCCATACATCCATCCCTGTACGCCTCCTCCATCCATCCATCACGAGACCATATCTATCTATCTATCTATCTATCTATCTATCTATCTATCCATCCCCACCCACTGTCTCTCTCCATAAACACGCCTCCATCCATCCTGTAGCCTCTCCATCCCCCCGCTGCCCCCACATCCATCCCCACAAACACGCCTCCCCGCCCTGCTCCCTGCCCGCCTCGGCCGCCCCCTCCCGCCAGCCATGCACAAGTCCCGCGACTTGCGGGACGACCTCCCGGAGGATTTTTTTCATCCCGGTGCCTCTGGACACAAACAACGTGACAGCGCTGAGCCCGTTCCTGGTGCCGCAGACACACCTGGGCAGCCCGGTCATCTTCATGGGCATGTCGGCCTTCATGTTCCTGCTCATCGCGCTGGGCGTGCCGATCAACGTGCTCACCGTCTTCTGCACGGCCAAGTACAAGAAGCTGCGCTCCCACCTCAACTACATCCTGGTGAACCTGGCCGTGGCCAACCTGCTGGTGATCTCCGTGGGGACCACCACGGCCTTCTATAGCTTCTCCCACATGTACTTCGCCCTGGGCCCCACAGCCTGCAAGATTGAGGGGTTCGCCGCCACGCTGGGGGGTGAGTGGGGCTGCAGTCGGGAGTGAGGGGCACCAGCAGGGCTGGGGGGCTGCGGTCGGGAGTGAGAGGCACCAGCAGGGCTGGGGGGAGCCCAGGGCTGGGCTATCAGGGACTGCAGGTCGGGAGTGAGGGGCAGCGGCAGAGCTGGGTCGGGGGAGCCCAGGGGCTGCAGGTCGGGAGTGAGGGGCACCGGCAGAGCTGGGTCGGGGGAGCCCAGGGGCTGCAGGTCGGGAGTGAGGGGCACCGGCAGAGCTGGGAGGGGCCAGGGCTGGGCTAGCAGGGCTGCGGGTCGGGAGTGAGGGGCACCGGCAGAGCTGGGCTAGCAGGGGCTGCGGGTCGGGAGTGAGGGGCACCGGCAGAGCTGGGCTAGCAGGGGCTGCGGGTCGGGAGTGAGGGGCACCGGCAGAGCTGGGAGGGGCCAGGGCTTGGCTAGCGGGGGGCTGCGGGTCGGGAGTGAGGGGCACCGACAGAGCTGGGAGGGGCCAGGGCTTGGCTAGCGGGGGCTGCAGGTCAGGAGTGAGGGGCACCGGCAGAGCTGTGAGGGGGCAGGGCTTGGCTAGCGGGGGGCTGCGGGTCGGGAGTGAGGGGCACCGACAGAGCTGGGAGGGGCCAGGGCTTGGCTAGCGGGGGCTGCGGGTTGGGAGTGAGGGGCACCGACAGAGCTGGGAGGGGCCAGGGCTTGGCTAGCGGGGGCTGCGGGTCGGGAGTGAGGGGCACCGGCAGAACTGGCTAGCAGGGGCTGTGGGTCGGGAGTGAGGGGCACCAGCAGGGTTGGGGGGCCCAGGGCCGGGCTAGCAGGGGGCTGGGGTGGAAGGCAGGGGGGCGGGGGCGGATGGGATCCCTGCTGCCCCGCTGGTCTCAGCCTCTCCACCTCAGGCATGGTGAGTCTCTGGTCTCTGGCCGTCGTGGCCTTCGAGCGATTCCTGGTGATCTGCAAACCCCTGGGGAACTTCACGTTCCGCGGCACCCACGCCATCATCGGCTGCGTCCTCACCTGGGTCTTCGGCCTCGTGGCTTCTGCA
Source organism: Chelydra serpentina (assembly GCA_037349315.1). Lineage (NCBI taxonomy): Eukaryota > Metazoa > Chordata > Testudines > Chelydridae > Chelydra > Chelydra serpentina. Next base: position 53,136 of record JBAIAC010000568.1, read on the forward strand.
CCCCCCCTCTTCGGATGGAGCCGGTAGGTGTCAGCAGGGGGAACCCAGGGCTGGGCTAGCAGGGTGTCACGGAGTGTGGGGGAGTCCCAGCCCTGCACCCCTCTTCCCCGGAGTCACTGGGAGTCTCAGCCAGCCAGTAGAACAGGACCCCTCCGGCGGGCCCTTCCGGGGGGCAGGGAGCTTAGACCCCAGCCCGGGGGCTCCCTGCATTTCACCCCACAGCTCCAAACGGGGCAGGGAGGCCAGACCCTGTCTGCCCCCCTCCCCTCCTCTTCCCAAGCCAGCTCCAAACTGAAACTCTCCAGCCCCTCCTCCCCCTTTGTCTGCTTCCCGGCCAGGAGGTCACCTGATACCCTTTGTTCCAACACCTTCAGCTCCCACCTTTGCCGGGGGAGGGGGCCGGGGCCATCGGTTGCTAGGATACAGAGTGTCGGCCCTTCTCTGTGTCCAGGCCCCTCTGTAACCATCATGCACCCTTGTCCCACCACCTAGATACTCCAGCACTGCACAGGGAAACCGAGGCACCCACACAGTACTCAGGGAAAACATTAACAACAGTCCTAGTTCGTCACATCTCTCCCCCCTTCGAGACCGAACTGAGCGGGGTCACTTTAGCCAGTGAACCCGGGGAAGTTCGAACCTGGTCACACCAGGCCGTTCCAGTTCCACGTGCTCCCTTAGGTTGGGTGGGCTTGATGGCACCCGCAGGCCGCATGTGGGAAGGTTTATGCGGCCCGTGCCCTCTTCCCATCCCAAAACCCCTGGGGTTCAAGCTGAGATCAGGTCTTTTCCCAGCGCTCCAGTCTGGAGGGCTGTAATTCGGGCTCTCTTGGTTAAGAGCCTCCCTCTTGATCTGGTCCCCTCTCTGACCACGTGTCTCTGTCACCAGCCGCTCGGCATCGGCCCCTTTTCCTGGATGCAGCCACGTCGGGGCGAGGTGGTGACTATGCCCCGTAAAGCGCCACCCAAATAGATCCGGCTGCTGCTTCTTAAGGGCCTGCCCCATGGCCAGGCATTCCCTCTCTATGGCCTGACCGTTCTGCCTCCAGGGCAGCAGCTCCTTGCTCAGATACCCGATGGGGTATCTCTCCCCCTTCGCATAGGCCTGCATCAGCACCGCGCCCAGCCCTGTGTCTGAGGCTTCGGTGAACACTGTACAGGGCTTGGCCCGGTCTGGGTTTACTCGATCTATTGGGCCCTGGATTAGAGCCTCCTTCAGCGCACAGATAGTCCTCTGGCCCTGCTCGGTCCAGACTGCCTCGTCTGGCTTCCCCTTCTTACCTAGCTCTGTGGTGGGGGCAGCTAGGGAGCTAAAGGGGGTACAAACCTCTGGTGGTACCCCGCCATCCCGCTAAAGGCCTGGACCTGTTTCTTGGTCTGGGGAACAGGCCAATCTCTGATCGCCTCCACCTTGGCCAGCCCTGGGCTGTTGAATGACTGGTTCACCTCTAAAGCCAGCCTGTCCTTGGCCTCTCTCTCCAGGTTCTGGGCTCTTTTCCCAGTTACTCTGAACGGGGGACACCTAATGGGAGGATGGGCTCCCATCTCAGGGGAGAGATCCATCAGGGGGTCTTCCCCCTTCTTCTCCCAATCGTCCCTTACTGGTTCTAGGGGTCCCCTTACTCTCCTCCCATACCACAGCTTGAAAGGGAAGCCCCCTGGTGATTCCTGGGGCACTTCCCTGTGCCATCGGTGAGGCAGGTACTTGTCCCAGTCCTGTGGATGCTGATTTATGCAAGTCCTCAGCATCAGCCTCATGGTCCCCTGAACTCTCTCCACCAGCCCGTTGGACTGAGGGTGATATGCAGAGGCCCAGGTGGGCCAGACCCCACCTTTCTCCCACACACCCCGGAGCAGGGCTGAGATGACCTCGGATCCCTGGTCTGAAAGGACCTTGCTGGGGACCCCCACTCTATCCATAGCTACCTTCTGGAAAGGTGCCTCTCTGATGGGCAGGGACCTCCAGGAATCTTCTCCCTTACCCCGGGCCAGGTGTAATAGCCGGTGATGATACTTCTGGGGCCCCACCAGCTGCCTCCTGATTCCCCACAGTTCCACTTCCCCTTGGGAAGCCCATTCCCGGCACAGGAATCCCTTCTCCCACAGGGATCTGTCCCTATAGCCTTCCCCAAGGGGGTTTGCAGCGCTGTGGCCAGCAAGTTCCCTTAGCTTCTCCAAGGCGGGATCCCTCTGCAGCTCACTGGCCAGGCCTGGGGTCACCGCCCCACTGAGCCCTGTCCCTGGTGGTTCCCTCCCTGCCATGGAATCACTTCCCGGCAGCACCTCTGGACCAGGCAAGCCTGGTTGGCAGCCGTCCTGCCCTGCCTGTGTGTCCCCCCACTCAGCTGGGGTCTCTGCTCCCCCGGTGCTCAGCGCTGCCCTGGCTGTCCCCGTGGGGCCAGGCAGCGAGCTCGCTGCTTTGGTCACAGCATCAGGGACTGCCTGAGCCACCTTTCCATTGTGCAGGGGGGTGGGGAGCATCTCTCTGTCCCACCCCGCCCTAGGGGTCTGGTTACAGGCAGGCAGGTAACCGGGGCCTGGCAGCTCCTCCCCCCTGCCAGCCAGGTCATTTGCATTTTCACTGACCATTTCCCTCTTAGCCAATTGGTTTCCTGAGTTCAAATTCAAATCCTCGGCCATTACAGGGCCAGGGCCTGGATCCTGTCCCAAAGATACACAGTCACCCCCCAACAGCACCTCACTGCTGATATCCTGGAGACCCCCAACCACCAGCCAGCCCGACCCCTCCTGGGTCTGCACAGGGATCTGGGCCATAGGCAGGGCGAATGGGTCCGTCCCTGGGACCCTCACCCAGGTTACACAGCCCCATAGCATCTGGTGGGGGTGCACCACCCGGGGCCTGACCACAGTTCTCTCTGTCCCGGGGTCTCGCCACCCCAAGAATGTCTCTCCATTGACCATCACCTTCCGCTCCCACTTGGGGTCCGCAGGGCTTGAGTCCAGGAGAGTCCACGCAGACATACGGGTTGGGGCCAGGAGTGGAAATCCGTCCACCATCCCACCCATCTGGCTGACGGAGTTTACGGCCTTGGGACCCAGCAAGGGAGCTAGATCCCGGGGCTTTTCCGCAGGGTCTCCCTGGTTCAAATCGCCAGCCTGCTCCAAGGCAGTGAGGTGGGTCTCCACATCCCGATTCACCCCTGGCCAGTCCCCTATACTCCGTTCCACCACCGCCAGTTCATGCTGCTGCTGCTGCTTCTCCTGTAGGTCTCTCTCGGGCTCTCGCTGTCTCTCACAGTCCTCTTTCTCTCTCGGACTCAGCTCCAGTCCCATCTGTCTCCGATCCCCTGCTGGGGAACCCGATCGTGAAGACCCCCGTCTGGTTGGGGACCAGACTCTTGGGGATGCCAGGCTACCGCTCCAGCTGCTCCCAGATCCTGCTGTAGCCCCATTGGGGTCAGGAATCTGCTCCCTAGAATGGTCATCTTCCTCCAGCCGCGTGATTAACTGGGCTTTAGTGAGCTTCCCAATGGGCAGCCCTCTCTTTTTGCACAGGGTTACAATGCTCTTCTTAAGGAGAAGGCGATACGCCATCACTTCACTGCTCCCAAGTTGCTGTGGATCCGCAGGCCTGTGTGCTCTTAGCTCCCCACGGTTTCCAGGAAGAACCCCAAGTGTGCCAGCCCTTCTCCAGGTCACCGCCTCTTTGCCAGGGTCGAGCTGCAGCTCCTCCACCCCTGGGTCACTCACGGCACCCCCAGGGGAACCCTGTCACTGCAAAATTCCTTCTCTCTCCCAGGGCCAAGCCGCAGGCTCCTCCGCCCCTGGGACTGCTCACTGCATCCCCCAAGGGGACCACATCATTGCACAGTCCTTCTTGCTGGTCACACACTCCCGGGGGGTTAAGCGTAGCTCCTCTGCTCCCCGAAACCGTTCCTCTGTGAGCCTTCAGCACGCCTGGTCCTCGTTAGCCCCCCTTCGTTCTACTGCTCCCCAGTTACTTACTGCAGGAAGCGCCGTTCACGGGGTGCAGAACATCCCACCTCTGCCACCAGTTGTCATGGAGTGTGGGGGAGTCCGGCCCTGCACCCCTCTTCCCCGGAGTCACTGGGAGTCTCAGCCAGCCAGTAGAACAGAAGGTTTATTAGAGATGCCAGGAACACAGTCCAACCAGAGCTTGTCAGTACATCCAGGACCCCTCAGTCGGGTCCTTCCGGGGGGCAGGGAGCTTAGACCCAGCCTGGGGGCTCCCTGCATTTCACCCCACAGCTCCAAACGGGGGCAGGGAGGCCAGACCCTGTCTGCCCCTCTCCCCTCCTCCCCAGCCTGCTCCAACTATCCAGCCCCCCCTCCCCCTTTGTCTCCTTCCCGGGCCAGGAGGTCACCTGATCCCTTTGTTCCAACACCTTCAGCTCTCACCTTTGCAGGGGAGGGGCCGGGGCCATTGGTTGCTAGGATACAGAGTGTCGGCCATTCTCTGTGTCCAGGCCCCTCTGTAACCATCATGCCCCCTTGTTCCACCACCTAGATACTCCAGCACTGCATAGGGGAAACCGAGGCACCCACACAGTACTCAGGGAAACCTTAACAACAGTCCTAGTTCGTCACACAGGGGCTGCGCGTCGGGAGTGAGGGGCACCGGCAAGGCTGGGGGGGGCAGGGCTGGGCTGGCAGGGGCTGCGGGTCAGGAGTGAGGGGCACCGGCAGGGCTGGGGGGGCAGGCCTGGGCTGGCAGGGGCTGTGGGTCGGGAGTGAGGGACACCGGCAGGGCTGGGCCGGGGTGCTGGGCTGGCAGCGGCTGTGGGTCGGGAGTGAGGGGCACCGGCTAAGGTTTGGGGGGGCAGGGCTGGACTAGAAGGGGCTGCGGGTCGGGAGTGAGGGGCACCTGCAGGGCTGGGGGGGGGCTGGGCTAGCAGCCGTCTGTGTCTCCCCCAGGTACATCCCCGAGGGGCTGCAGTGCTCGTGTGGCCCCGACTGGTACACGACTGGCAACAAGTGGAACAACGAGTCCTACGTGATCTTCCTCTTCTGCTTCTGCTTCGGGGTCCCCCTCAGCGTCATCGTCTTCTCCTATGGCCGCCTGCTGCTGACGCTGCGCGCCGTGAGTGCCCCTGCACGGCCCCCTGACTCCCCTCCCGCCGCCCCAGCCCCCCGACTTCCCTCCCGGGGCCCCCCAAGTCCCCTCCCGCCTGCACAGGGCCCCCTGACTCCCCTCCCGCCGCCCCAGCCCCCGACTTCCCTCCCGGAGCCCCCCAAGTCCCCTCCCGCCTGCACAGGGCCCCCTGACTCCCCTCCCGCCGCCCCAGCCCCCCGACTTCCCTCCCGGGGCCCCCCAAGTCCCCTCCCGCCTGCACAGGGCCCCCTGACTCCCCTTCCGCCGCCCCAGCCCCCCGACTTCCCTCCCGGGGCCCCTCAAGTCCCTCCCGCCGCCCCAGCCCCCCGACTTCCCTCCCGGGGCCCCTCAAGTCCCCTCCCGCCTGCACAGGGCCCCCTGACTCCCCTCCCGCCGCCCCGGGAACCCCGCCGCCCCAGCCCCCCGGCTTCCCTCCCGGGGCCCCCCAAGTCCCCTCCCGCCTGCACAGGGTCCCCCGACTCCCCTCCCGCCGCCCCGCCCCCCCCGACTCCTCTCCTGCTGCCCTGAACCCCCCTGAGTCCCCTCCCACTGCCTGGGGGCCTCCAAGTCCCCTCCCGCCTACACAGGGTCCCCCCACGACTGCCTTCCTGCCACAGGGCCCCCCATGTCCTGCCAGCACAGTTACCCCTGGACTCCTCCCGCCACCACAGGCTCCCCCGAGTCGCATCCCACTGCCACTGGGCCCCCCAACTCCCTCCTGCCACCGAGGGGACCCCTGACAGCCCAGAGACCCTTTCTGCACCCCACTGGCACAGGGACACCCTCACCCCCTTCCTCCCACCGGTACGGGGACCCCCCAACCTCCCCACTATGGGAACTGCCCAGGCCTTTCCCTTCCACAGGGACCCCCCACGTTGCCCTGCGTCTCCGGTGCTGGGAAAGCCATGGGGTGCCCTTGGGCTTGGCCCCCATCCCAGGGCAGTGGTTCCCCGGCTGTGGGGTGGGGGGGACACCAAGCTGCTGTGACACCAACAGGGACATGGCGAGTGTGGGCGGAGCCGGCTTTATTGGAGCTTTATACAGTGGGGGGGGGACAGACAGAGCTGGGACACGTCCCTTCCTCCCCCACTTCTGCCCCCCGAGCCATCAAAAGATAAGGGCGGTCCCACCAATATGGTGGCTCCCCCATGGCACAGAGTGCGTTTGCTTCTCCCCCCCCACAGGTAGGTCCCTCCCCCCTATGACAGCTTCCCTGGCCATCCCCCAAACTGTGTGGGTTTGTGTGTGTCCCACCAATATGGCCCACCTTGCACCGTCCGCGTCCCCATGTGGATTGGAGGGTGTCACCCACACGGGCACTCCCTGGCTGTGTTCCCACAGGGATTAGGGTGGGTCCTACCAATATGGACACCCAGTGAGCTCCATGCCACCACATGGGTTAAAAGGGGGGTGCCACAAAAATGGCTGCCCTGCACCCTCTGTGTTCACGTGTAGGTTATGCCTGCCCCGTGTGATTAGGGTAGGTCCCACTGATATGGCCGCCCAACATGAATGAGGGTGGGTCCCACCAAGATGGCTGACCGGAGCAAATGAGGGTCCCTATGCTGTGCCCCACGTGGTTAGAGTGGGTCCCACTGCAGTGGCCGGCCATCTCCCGCGCCAATTCGGGTGGGTCCCAGCAATATGGCTGCCGTGCCCCACAGATGAGGGCGCACCCCATGCAATTGTTACCGTGCCCCATGGATGAGGGTGGGCCCCACGCAGCTGAGACCGCCGTGCCCCCGCATGAGAGTGCACCCCACGCAATCCCCTCTGCCCCCCGCAGGTGGCCAAGCAGCAGGAGCAGTCGGCCACGACCCAGAAGGCCGAGCGGGAGGTGACCAAGATGGTGGTGGTGATGGTGGCCGGGTTCCTGGTGTGCTGGCTGCCCTACGCCTCCTTCGCGCTGTGGGTCGTGACGCACCGTGGGGAGCCCTTCGACGTGCGCCTGGCCTCCGTCCCCTCCGTCTTCTCCAAGGCCTCCACCGTCTACAACCCCGTCATCTACGTCCTCATGAACAAGCAGGTGAGCGCCGCGCCGGGCGGAGGCTGGCCTGGCTCTGGGGGGGCAGAGGGGGCTGAAGGGTGCGGGGGGTAGTGGGGGCTGGACTGGGCTGGGCTGGGGAGCGGGGGGCAGTGGGGGCTGGGCTGGGGGTGGGGAGCGGGGGGCAGTGGGGGCTGGGCTGGGGAGCGGGGGGCAGTGAGGGCTGGGCTGGGGGTGGGGAGCGGGGGGCAGTGGGGGCTGGGCTGGGGGTGGGGAGCGGGGGGCAGTGGGGGGCTGGGCTGGGGTGGGGAGCAGGGGGCTGGGCTGGGGAGCGGGGGGCAGTGGGGGCTGGGCTGGGGGTGGGGAGCGGGGGGCAGTGGGGGGCTGGGGGTGGGGAGCGGGGGCAGTGGGGGCTGGGCTGGGGGTGGGGAGCAGGGGGCAGGGGTGGGGAGCGGGGGGTAGTGGGGGGCTGGGCTGGGGAGCGGGGGGCAGTGGGGGCTGGGCTGGGGGTGGGGAGCGGGGGCAGTGGGGCTGGGCTGGGGGTGGGGAGCAGGGGGCAGGGGTGGGGAGCGGGGGGTAGTGGGGGGGCTGGGCTGGGGAGCGGGGGGCAGTGGGGGCTGGGCTGGGGGTGGGGAGCGGGGGGCAGTGGGGGGCTGGCTGGGGGTGGGGAGCGGGGGCAGTGGGGGCTGGGCTGGGGGTGGGGAGCAGGGGGCAGGGGTGGGGAGCGGGGGGTAGTGGGGGGGCTGGGCTGGGGAGCGGGGGGCAGTGGGGGCTGGGCTGGGGGTGGGGAGCGGGGGCAGTGGGGGCTGGGCTGGGGGTGGGGAGCAGGGGGCTGGGCTGGGCTGGGGAGCGGGGGGCAGTGGGGGCTGGGCTGGGGGTGGGGAGCGGGGGCAGTGGGGGCTGGGCTGGGGGTGGGGAGCAGGGGGCAGGGGTGGGGAGCGGGGGGTAGTGGGGGGCTGGGCTGGGGAGCGGGGGGCAGTGGGGGGCTGGGCTGGGGGTGGGGAGCGGGGGCAGTGGGGGCTGGGCTGGGGGTGGGGAGCAGGGGGCAGGGGTGGGGAGCGGGGGGTAGTGGGGGGGCTGGGCTGGGGAGCGGGGGGCAGTGGGGGCTGGGCTGGGGGTGGGGAGCGGGGGCAGTGGGGCTGGGCTGGGGGTGGGGAGCAGGGGGCAGGGGTGGGGAGCGGGGGGTAGTGGGGGGCTGGGCTGGGGAGCGGGGGGCAGTGGGGGCTGGGCTGGGGGTGGGGAGCGGGGGCAGTGGGGGCTGGGCTGGGGGTGGGGAGCAGGGGGCTGGGCTGGGCTGGGGAGCGGGGGGCAGTGGGGGCTGGGCTGGGGGTGGGGAGCGGGGGCAGTGGGGGCTGGGCTGGGGGTGGGGAGCAGGGGGCAGGGGTGGGGAGCGGGGGTAGTGGGGGGCTGGGCTGGGGAGCGGGGGGCAGTGGGGGGCTGGGCTGGGGGTGGGGAGCGGGGGCAGTGGAGGCTGGGCTGGGGGTGGGGAGCAGGGGGCAGGGGTGGGGAGCGGGGGGTAGTGGGGGGGCTGGGCTGGGGAGCGGGGGGCAGTGGGGGCTGGGCTGGGGGTGGGGAGCGGGGGCAGTGGGGGCTGGGCTGGGGGTGGGAGCGGGGGCAGTGGGGGCTGGGCTGGGGAGCGGGGGGTAGTGGGGGGGCTGGGCTGGGGAGCGAGGGGCAGTGGGGGCTGGGCTGGGGGTGGGGAGCAGGGGGCAGGGGTGGGGAGCGGGGGGTAGTGGGGGCTGGGCTGGGGAGCGGGGGGCAGTGGGGGCTGGGCTGGGGGTGGGGAGCGGGGGCAGTGGGGGCTGGGTTGGGGGTGGGGAGCAGGGGGCAGGGGTGGGGAGCGGGGGGTAGTGGGGGGCTGGGCTGGGGAGCGGGGGGCAGTGGGGGCTGGGCTGGGGGTGGGGAGCGGGGGCAGTGGGGGCTGGGCTGGGGGTGGGGAGCAGGGGGCAGGGGTGGGGAGCAGGGGGTAGTGGGGGGCTGGGCTGGGGAGCGGGGGGCAGTGGGGGCTGGGCTGGGGGTGGGGAGCGGGCTGACGCGTACGGGGGCAGAGGGGGCTAGGATCAAGGGCGCGCCAGGAAGGCAGCTGGCAGAAAAGAGGGGTGCAGTCAGTGGGGCTGTGGGGCGCCCCCCGGCGCTGCCCCACTGAGCCCCTCTCTCGCAGTTCCGCTCCTGCATGCTGAAGCTGGTGTTCTGCGGCCGCAGCCCCTTCGGGGAGGACGAGGACGTGTCGGGCTCCTCGCAGGCCACCCAGGTCTCCTCCGTCTCCTCCAGCCAGGTGGCCCCCGCCTAGCCGCACTCCCAGCATGCCCTGCTCGGGGGGGTCCTGAGCTATCCCAGCATGCCCTGCTCGGGGGGGGCACCGAGACATCCCAGCATGCCCTGCTCGGGGGGGGGCACCCGAGACATCCCAGCATGCCCTGCTCGGGGGGGGCACCCGAGACATCCCAGCATGCCCTGCTCGGGGGGGGGGGTCCTGAGCTATCCCAGCATGCCCTGCTCTGGGGGGGGGCACCCAAGACATCCCAGCATGCCCTGCTCGGGGGGGGGGCACCCAGGACATCCCAGCATGCCCTGTTCGGGGGGGGGGGGGGTCCTGAGCTATCCCAGCATGCCCTGCTCTGGGGGGGGCACCCAAGACATCCCAGCATGCCCTGCTCTGGGGGGGGCACCCGAGACATCCCAGCATGCCCTGCTCTGGGGGGGGGCGTCTGAGCTATCCCAGCATGCCCTGCTCTGGGGGACCCCGGATATCCCAGCATGCCCTGCTCTAGGGGGGCCCCTGAGACATCCCAGCATGCTCTGCTCTGGGGGGCCTCGGACATCCCAGCGTGCCCTGCTCTGGGGGCCCCCCGACATCCCACTATGCTGTGCTCTGGGGGCGGGGGCCAAGACATCCCAGCATGCCCTGCTCTGGCGGGGGGCGGGGGCCCAAGACATCCCAGCATGCCCTGCTCTGTGAGGGGGGCATCTGAGCTATCACAGCATGCCCTGCTTTGGGGGGCCGTCTGAGCTGAGACATCCCAGCATGCCCTG